>QNUK01000017.1:4405807-4428307 GCA_013621035.1 Clarias magur | reverse complement strand
GTACTGACCTTAAAATGATATAGTAGGAGCAGCACAGTGGCTTAGTGGTTAGCATTGTTGCCGCACAATCAGGGTTTGGGGGTTCGAATCTCGCCTCTGTTGGTGGAGATGCTTGTTCTCCGGTTTCCTCCTACAGTCCAAAAGACCTGTGGTCTGAGTTGATTGGCATTTCCATATTGTGAGTGTGTGTACCATTTCTTAAACTCTAAGCTCCCTGGGATAGGCTTCAAGGCCCCATGACTTGTACCCAGGATAAGGGGTAGATGTACTGTATTGGATGGATGAGCATATAGTTGGATTTCTCAATCAACCAAAAAAAATAATAATAATTGTGATTTAGGTAGGTTGTAGTGAATGTAGTAAAGGTTGTGGGTAGTAAAATGTAGTTTGGTGTAGTAAGACAGGGTATTTCAGTTAAAAATCATGCTTCATACAGTACTTTTTCATGCAGTTGATGTTTGTAATTGTTTATTGTTGGTCATTTTCAAAACATGACAATAATTCTAAGAATGTAGATGAGAGCCGTATTCTTACAAGTACATTACCGTGCAAAGCAACAACTGAATTCAAACAGGCAATTTGTTCATTTCTGATCAAGTGTATTGCCAATGTTAAATGCTCGATTCTGAATGTATGATGTTCTCAACAAAATGTTCAGCCAGTCTCCATCTCTTGCAGATTAAGTTAACAAGAAACAAACCCTGCTTTAATGCATTGTTTAATCAATTATTATTAATAAATTAATAAATCATCATTAATAAATCTACAGGACCTGGGCATTGAATGCAAAAGGACCATAGTAATTAATGGATTAATTACTTAATTCACTACGTCTGCATGCCTGTAAGATATTTTGAATTGATAATTAAAGCCATGTAAATTGTATAACTTCAGAACCAAGAAATTCTCTCTGTATTGTATTTGCTATGCATTGTGTACAGATTGTTTCTCTTTTTCCAATACTGCTAACATAAACCATGGCATGATCTATTATTTCTTAGAAAATCTGAAAAAAAAAAAAAAAGAAAAGAAAAAAAAAACTTTCCGTAGAAACATAGTAGAAATGAAAGTCTGTAGGTTTTTGAAGGGTGGTAATAGTTGTGTGCTGAGCTGTTTATTAACTTCACTTCTACCTGCATAACATTTTTCCAATCCCATCAGCTTTCACAGAAAGTTTAACCAATTCAACCCCCTGCCTTTCTCCTTGCCTCCATAGAAAGTTTGATCTGACCTGCTTCCTCTCTCAGAAAGTTTAATCAATTCTCACAGCTCCCAAAGAATCTCACAGCTGTCTGTGATATTTCTTAACAATTTTATTCATTTTATTTCCACAAATATCACAAATTAGTCATTTAAACAAAATAAGCTGTTTGCACTAACTTCAAGTACAGCACTCAATGGACTCCTAAATTAATAAACATTGCCTGTCTTTGTCCTTTCAAGTTTCTTATCAGATCGCAGCCCGCATGAGCGTGCAAACTGTCTCCTGCTACTTTTTTGTTGAGATTTACAGGCTCTCATTAGCAATGACCACACATTTTTATGTTTTCTAGAGTAATCTTCTGGTACTCTATCATTGACAAGAACAAAAGGTTAAGCTTGAGCCAGGGCAGTGCTTCTAAAGGGATAGTGCTGTACACTTACTAGCTCCTTCTTTATATACACTATTACTGTACTGTAGGTACTAGGTGGAACCCCTTTTCCTTCAGAATTTCCTTAGTTCTTCACTGCATGGATTTAACAAGGTACTGGAAACATGTCCATATGTTATGATGTTATCATATCAACATTGTTAAAGTGTGCTAAAGATTTGTTGTATTGCGAGTCATTATTGGGACCCATGTATTGGGTATGTATGTATTTGGACCCATTCCAAAGGTACTGTACTGGAGTGGGATCTGGTCACTGTACAGTTTGGTGAGCCAATGCTAATTGTAGCCTCTGTTTTCTGTTCTTACTGTAGGTAAAAGAAATGGCTTCCAGTGTGGTCTTCTGCTGCTGTAACCCATCTGCTTAAAGTGTGATGCGTTAAGAGATGCTCTTCAGCTTACCTCGGTTGTAACAAAAACGTTTTTTGAGTTGCTGTTGCTTTTCTATCAGCTTGAACCAGACTGGCAATTTTCCTCTGACCTCTGGCACCAACAAGGCATTTTTACTGAAATAACTAAGTTCTCACTGGATATTTTCCCATTTCCAGACCATTCTTTGTAAACCCTAGAGATGTTTGCGTATAAAAGTCCTACTGTAGTAGATTCAGAAATACTAAGATCAGAATGTCTGGTACCAACAAACATCACATTTTTAAATCACTTTGATCACATTTCATCCCCATTCTGATGCTTGGTTTGAATCATCCTGACATTATTTAATTGGCTGATTAGATGTTTGTGTTAATGAGCAGTTGAACTGGTGTTTGGCTGGTCAGTGTGTGTGTGTATATATATATATATATATATATATATATATATATATATATATATATATATATATATATATATAATAATAATTAATTAATTATTTATAATAATAATTGTTTTTTTGTTTGTTTGTTTGTTTGTTTGTTGTTTATTTTAGTTTGTAATGTAAGTGCATTTTAGAACTGAGAAAGATAAAAAAATAAAAAACTGTATACTAGGTGTTAACCTCCACGCTGTAAACACACACAAACCATAGTAGCTAGAAAAAGGACCATAACATTTCAAAGTCAATCCTTGTCCTGTTTGGAGTATGAATGACTGCATGTTAATGTCAACCACTTTATAACATACCTAATCCGAAGCATATGCACCACTTCCTAAAAAACACAACCGCAGTCATTCTCTTTCTTCCACACTCACACACACACACACACACACACACCTTGCCTTCCATCCTGCCAAAAATAGCACAGCCATATTGATTGTGATCAAAATGCACTGTAATGAAAAACTTTACTGAAATATTTCCAGATCTTAAAGTTTAATCATTCTATTGTTAAGCTGCATGTTTCACAATGTGTATCAGACAAATAAACAGGCATAACCCTGCATAGAAGAGATTTGAAGTGAAGGAAGTAAAGAAATTGTAGGAAAGATGCGAGGTTCATGCTTTCTTAAATAGTTATTTAAAGTGCATTGTCCTTGGCTGTTGTTAATTCTAACGTTAGCTGATTGAAACGTGGCCGTATCGATTCCTGACCCTGGAAGGCTGGAAGTTAACTCCACCAGATTTGAGAAGTGTTCCCCGAGAGGACGTTAATTTACTAATGCATTTTTCGGGGTGTCCCGTGGGGCGACTGGTGTGCACAGAGATCCTCCCATGGGACACCGTGGTCATTCTCATAACACAAGCCAGGCGCCAATCACAGGACAGGAAAAGGGGACGATGCCAGAATAAACATGCCTGTCGATGGTATCACGGCGGCTGTGTCTCAAATGCAGTTCTTCAAAAGGCCCTTCTAAAGTTAATATGGGCACTTATTAGGAATTAGAGTTAAGTCTCAAAGAGTCAGCAGGATTTTTTTTAAACAATGCAAATCAGCAACGAGGGAAAGAAGATGAAGGATCATACCAGAGTATAAAGAAACTGATGAGTTAAATGTAAGAAAAAAAAAAAAACTTGGCAACATGATTGCACTGTAGCTGAATCTCAAATATAGTTATTTAAAAGAATCTTCTGAAATCATTATGGTTGTGGTTTCAGCCAAAAAGAGCTGTACAGTAAGTCAGTAATGCTTATAAATAAATACTAAAAGTCAATCACAAATCAGGAAAGAGGGTGATGCCAGAGTAAACATTTTCCAGTTCTAAGCTAGATCATTACTATTGTTCATTAGGGGTTAAATGTCAGTGAGCTAGCAAATAAGGAGTTTCTTTGTGTATTTTATTTTCTATTAGACATGTTACAGTCATTGATAAACATATTATTTTTTAGTGAGCTGGTAGGCCAGTTTGTTTTAAGTCTTTGTTTAGCTTTGTTTTTTGCAAAGGCAAGGGGATCAATAAATAGAACTTGTATTGAGTTTTAACATAATTATTATTGATGGGGTTTTGTTTAACGTATACTGTAAGTATCTCCCTATAAACATCTGTCAATCTGAGTTACAGAACATTTTTCGGGAATTTAACAGTTTAACCAATATGGATTTTATTTATTATAGTTATTTGGTTTATATAGTTTATCTATGTTATTTTGAACTTTTTAATATACAGTATGTGATTGTGTGCAATAGACACAGAACCTCAACCATAAGGGGAGTGTAAGCCGAGGTTTCTTCCACGGTCTAAGGTCAAGTGGATTTTTCATTCATTCATTAATTCATCTTTGGTATGCACTTTACCCTGGTCAATGTCACGGTGGACCTTTTCTCAGCAAACACTAAGTGTAAGACATGGAATACACTCCGGAGGGTCCCCGCCAGTCCCTTGCAGGGCGCTATGTACAGTATACACCTTTACACCCAGGGGCAATTTAGTCTAGTCAATCCACCTATTGACATGTTTTCGGAGGTCGAAGGAACTTCAGAACCTGAAGCAAATTTTAATGTACAAGGGGAGACCATGCGAATCCACAGCCTGTACAGTAGCCTGCACTATGAATTAACCAGTTGACTAGAAACATTTTGTGTGGATCTTCTCTTGTTGAAAATGAGTAACATTTTAATACACAAAAAATAAATACTGTAAATAAAATCCATCATCACCAGGGGAATTGTGATACATTTTAAAATATGTGAACATATTCTAGTGACAGGATCATTGACAACCAAGGCTCATCTGTGCCTGCTGGGACCAAAGGCAATGTAGCACAAATTGCTAAATAAATAGATATATTCATGAATTAATTTAATGCTGGTCACAATAGGAAGGAATCAGAACACCCAGTGCATCACGGACTGCTGCATATGGAGCTTTGAAGGCAAAGAGTTCAAGGTTGTCGACGCAGCCTCCAAATTCCCCAGATCTCAATCCAACCAAGCATCCACGGAATGCATCGGACAAACAAGTCCAATCCATGGAGAGCCTGACCTGTAACCCACAACACCAAAAGGATCTGTTGCTCATGTCCCATTGCCAGACACCACAGCACACCATGAGAGGTCTCGTGAAGTTATGGCCTCAAGAGCCAGAGCTGCTCCAGCAGCTAAAGGAGATTAGACACAATACTGGGGTTCATGTTTTGCATTGTAACATTGTGGCTGATTGGTGTATGTTCTCTCTGTCTGTATAATGGTATAGTTAGAAGAGGAGAATTTTAGGGGGGGAAAGGAACAATATGGAACAAAAACATAATGAATTCTATTTACAGCCTTATAAAATAGATATTTACAACCTTATAAAAATATCACCAGTCAAGTCATGTCTATTGCTTATCGAGGATATGTCTGTCAGAGTTCCTGAAAGTTCATTTCGGATAGCTTGTACTCAAAGAGAATGCACATGATAAATTTTAACATAAATAGAAACAATTCCTGGCATCATCCAATCCCCCACTCCAACAAGATGACCTGAACTTCTAACCCAGAACTAAATTAACACATTACAGGGGGCAAAGGTTAGTCCAGCTTCCTGTCTGGGCAAAGAGGCCAGTCTGGCCGCTACTCTTAGCTTACTGTAAGACTACAAGTGACCTACGTAGTTAAGGGCCAGAATGGTGAGAGGAGAGTCTCTACTGTTTAGGATGTCTAATTCTCAAGCCTGGTGTATAAATACACCCTGAATTATAATCAAACAAAAACATACACATTTTTCTGCATTGACACAACCCCCTAGTGAGCACGACCTCTAAAAGCTTCCTCTCTACAGAAAGTCTGTAAACAGTTCCTCCTTCTTTCAGCATAAATCAACTCGGCCCTGTCTCCATCATTTCTTTTAAGGAAAAAGGAGGAGAGGTTGGTAATGGATATACTGTATTACAGTTCAAACTCTTTCCCTGTCACTGCAGGCTAAAACAGAAAAGAAGCAGGAGTTGTGTTTGGATAGAGGCCTGTGCAGGAGAAAGTGATACTCACTGACTGATATTTACAGAAGCCATTTTGCTTTATTTACACTAATGGGCCAGGGAATGGTGCATTAGAGGTGCTTTCATGTCCAGAGCGAAGGTGTCACTTGGACTATGTGAGAGCCTGTGTGCGGTAGTCATTAACACGTCGCTCTGTCTCGTTTAGCCTCGGGCGCTATTCCACATTAAGACGCTGCTTAGACATTTTCCCTTTTTAAGCCTTTTAGGAAATGCAAGTTGACCTCACTTTTCCAGCATGTATTTCGCTAAGGCACTCATCCAAGGACTTAAAATTATATACGTACAGTACACACACACACACACACACACACACGCGCGCGCGCGCACACACACACACCTACACACACACACCTACACACACACACACACACACACACACACACACACGCACACACACACAGGCTCTTTTTGATTTTACTTTTCAGAGATGCTTGAAAATTATGGTGAAAGGTGGATATTCTAAAATGTTCCTGAAATCACACACGTCAGTATGCTGTCCTAGATAATTGATAATGCATGAATCGTGTCTAAAGTATCAAACTAAAAGTTTGGGGAGTAGCATGGCTGTAAATGGTGTTTAACATCATTGATATTTAAATTAAGTAACTTAAGTAGTTAATTTGGTTTAGCATCTGATAAGCAAGATAAATGTCTTAACCCACACATAATATTGATGTGTACTATTTTAAACAATACTGTTTTAATCCATCATCTTGTATTCCTTGTAGATTGATTTGAGAGACAGTTGACAAAAAGTTACAGACTGCTAAATTATCTGTGAATATATTGTTTGTTTTGTGAGAAATCATTCTAGGAAAGCTATATTTAGAAATAATTTGAACTCTGCCTATGATACTTTATGATGGTCATGAGTCATTGTAAGAACTCTAATAATAACTCAGTAAACAGCTAAAAACATGCTCTAAATACTCCTTTATAAACTTCTTGTTTGTATTGCAAATGTTCCCTGATTTTCATTCACTATTCAGTCCTGTGTGATGTACAGGACAAAATTAAGAACAAATACTAACTTGTGACATAATAAAGATCTGTGACATGTAAAATGTCATCACTGTCTACTTCAGAGAAAATGGTAAATTAGAAAAGGCTATTGGTTTATAAAAGTTAGCTATAAATAAACTTTTAAACTTAGTTATAGGTTGTTTGGGGAAATGCAAACGCACAGACTTACCGAATATGTAAGGCTTAAAATTTTTTGAAGCAGAATTTAGCTGGCAACAGAAGAATATTAAAAGTCTGATTATGAGTCAGTATAAAAATGTAAATTAACCTGTAACAGTGGGGATACATATACAAATAGTGAAAAACATATTATTAAGTACAGTATATACAGTTAAGTATTTAGAATTTATTTTTCATATAGATCTAGTTTTCTGACATGGTACTTTAATGTAGTTATAATACTATACAAATTAACAAAATAAATTAATGAAGAAAAGCTTTAAACTTTAAAGTGTTCAAGTTTTGTAGAATAGAGTGCAGTATTTTGTTTAAATAAGTAGCTACAACTTTGATGTAGCAGTTTTTGGACAAGGGCCTACAGCTATTGTTTTGATGAAAGTGCAGTTTTTGTGTGGAAACCTTTAATGTAGCTGCAGTTTTGATGTAGATACAGTTTTGGAAGGTTGACTTTAATGTAGCTGCAGTTTTGATGTAGATACAGTTTTGGAAGGTTGACTTTAATGTAGTTACAGTTTTGATGTAGACGCAGGTTTTGGATGGTTAACTTTAGTCTAGCTAACGTTTTGATGTAGGTACAGTTTTTGATGGCTAAAGTAGCTACAGCTTTGAGCTTTGTAGATGCAGGTTTTGGTTAGCTAACTTTAATCTAGCTAAGGTTTTGATGTAGTAACAGTTTCCAGATTAGAAAAAAATGTCCAACAAAACTGACGTTTTTGATGTAGCTACAGGTTTTGATTGGTTAACTCTAAACTATTAAGTTTGATGAATGTACAGTTTTAGCACATACCACTTTAACATACAGTATTATAGTTTTTGGACTGATGATGTTAATATACTGTAGATTATAGATATTTTTTTCTGGATGAAATATTATTTTAACATTTCTTTTTTAAGAGGAATTGCAATGTCAATTCATAAAAGTTTTAAATGTTTTAAAATGTGTTAGATTTTTTTTTAATAATAGCATAAGTATATCTGAGATACTGTAAGTATGGCACAGTAATGTTATGAATTACAGTTTTTCACCAGCACTGATATACTACTTTACTATAAGGAATTAAATTTTTATTTTTTTTAATGTCCCAAATGTGTTGCCATGTCACTATGGGCAACACTGACACATGTTGCACTATAACAGTAAATAAAACTTGGTGCTATGTAATATGTGGATTGTATCCAGATGAAGCACAGTCAGTGGACTTATAGTTCGATTACGAAGGAAGTATTCATACAGACTCAGAGTAAGTGTGAGGAAAACCCCGACTGAGCGAGGGGAAGAGCGGCAGACGAAAGGGATAAGAGTTAAAGACGGATCAGCATAAAGAGAGGCAAGTGAGTAGGACAGAAAAAGGAAAAGCTGCTGAGGAGGAAAGTGGCCCTTGTCAATTATTCATCAATTGCCTTTGATCAGAGGCAGCTATGTTTTAGTCCAAAATGCATGGGGTATTTAAAAAAAAGAGAGAGAAAGACAGAGAGAGAGAGAGACTGATGAGAGAGACTCCTTTATCCAAAGTTTCAAGGGTAGGTTTGTGCAACTTTACACAAACGTGTGTGTGTGTGTGTGTGTGTGTGTGTGTGTGTGTGTGTGTGTGTGTGTGTGTGTGTGTGTGTGTGTGTGTGTGTTTATGGCTTTTCATTAGCACTAGCTGAATCCACCAGGGAAATCTTAACCGTACTGAAGTCTTTGAAGTCTCACAAAGGTGGTCCTGTACTTTTGTCCACAAACATGTAACAAAGCGTGAAAAGAACACACGCATTCTATTTCACACTCGCATAGTTCACAAAACATTTGAGCAAGTGGGAGTGTCCGCATGCAAGGGCATTTGTGTGCGTGTGCATGTGTGTGTATGTGTGTATGTAAGAGAGAGAGAGAGAGAGAGAGAGAGAGTAGTCAGCATTGATTTGTGTTGCCTTTTGGCCAAGATTGTAGAGAAGTCTAAAAAGACAAAGAAACAAATGAAACAGGAAATTTAGCCCTTAAGGACACACACTTGATTACATGCTATCAGTCTCCAAGACACTAACATGCTATAGGTGGGTAGTGCCAACAGTATCTGTGCCCTTCTGAGAATGCATGCATAGAGGTGTCGATATTTGTGCTTCACTGTGCTTTAAGTAGAAAAGGGATAAGATGAAAAGATGAGTGCAAATGAAAGAGAGAATTGCAGATAAACCATTTGGGGCTGCATTAGTAAAGGGGCGATCGCGACTGTGGAAAAAAATGACAGGTAGAAAGGTGGAGGGGGGCAGAGACAGTTGAGTCATATTTCATTCCTGATTAGAACTGACAAAGTGTTATTGGAGGGATCACTCTCTGCTGCATTGTTTGCTTTAGTGAGTCACACTCAGATTTATAATGGCTGCAGAACATTAGCGAGATCGGAAGTGTGCGCTATCTGCAGAGAAAAAAAAAAGAGCATAGCGGGCAAGGGATTAAGGTCAGAATAATAGAGAGAAAGTGGGTGAGGTCAAATAGGGAGTAAATGTATCACCAATATGTATAAGCATTGTTTCTCACATTCTTATATTGACCTCTGACCTGGTATCGGGATGATGACAGATCCAGCTTTGAGTTCTAAAATTAATAAACAGCCCAAGCAGAGCGACACATGTTATAAAGACCGTAGCCCTACATATGTTTTTATAGTTAATGGACAGCAAGTATGTCTGCGTGAGAGAGAGAGAGAGGGAGAGAGAGAGAGAGAGAGAGAGAGAGAAAGAGAAAAGAGGGAAAGGGGGTTTGGTTTAGGATCCAGCCAACTGTATTGTGCTAACCTCAGCATGAACTTAAGCTTTTTCTCTCTGTCGGAGAGAAAACGGGGCGTCCGGGGATCAGTGTGTCTGTGTCTGTGTGTGTGTCTGTGTGTGTGTGTGAGTACATGTGTGTGTGTGTGTGTGTGTGTGTGTGTGTGCGTGTGTGTGTGTGTGCGTGTGTGTGTGCGTGTGTGTGTGCGTGTATGTGTGTGTGTGTGTGTGTGTGTGTGTGTGTGTGTGTGTGTGTGTGTATAGTGATGTTTGGCTTGGCAGGCCCGGCATTATTGCAGACCTTAAGCTTTATAAAAATGTATTGCGGATAATCCAGAGTTCTGTTGACACTATACTTATGACTTGGGCAGGACCCTAAATGATTCAAAACAGTGACTTTATGATCATTTAAAAAATAACTGCAGGTGGAAAAAAGAGGATATGAGAAAGTGTGTTATGCACAGGTAATGGAGCATGGCTGGTGTGTGCCTGAACAGCTCAGCTGAGGATGGGGCAGGGTATTTTTCCTCCCCCTGAGATTTTTATAAAATTCAATTCCCAGCCTTTGCACAACAGCATTTACAGGAATATTTCTTTAACGATTGATTAAAAAATAAAAAAAAATCCATCTTGAATTACTTGTAGATTAATTTTTGCAACAATGTGTTCTTCAGTGATATCCAAGATGTTTTTTTTTTTAATGTAAAACAGTAACATTTTTCAAAAATGATCATGGTTTTTTTTCTTTATATATTTAGATATAATATGTATAATGTATATAATATTTATTTTTATTTATAATTTCTTTGTTTAGTGGATGCCTATATTACCCACAATGCTGTTTGACTTTCTATGTCATCATAGTGATGTCCATATGATTTATGTCTTATCTCAGAACAGAGATGGGCAATGTCCACTATTTCGGTGCTTGAGTAGTAGTAGAGATAGTAGTAAAGCAGTAGAGATAGTTGAAGTAGACATAGTTAAATTATTACGCAAGTAAAAGTAGAAGTTCTCAATTTACAATGCTACATGAGCAAAAGCACAAAAGTACTGACCTTCAGATGAACTTACTGTAAGTATCAAATGTACTGAGCTTGTGGTTATTTACAGTAACCGTAAAAATTTTAATAATAGAGTCTCTCTCTCTCTCTCTCTCTTTCTCTCTCATTCTGTGTGTGTATGTGTGTGTTTTTCCTGACTGTGAAAATGCATAATAGACAACAAGTAAAGCACAGATACATTAAAAAAAAAATACTTAACAAAATAACCTAAGTAAGTAAATGTATGTATTTCCATCTTTCTCTGCCTCAAACATGGGAAGTCATTTTCAGGCAAGTAGTGTGACTTTCTTTAGTAACTTTATTCACATGCAGTATTAGCCATTTCTTTGTTACCTGAAGAGAGAACCAACAAAAATTACCACCAGAATTCACCTTATTATTCATACAGCATTCACCTTACTGTCCATAAAGTAGCAACTTTACAAAAAAATTGTGCACCCTTTATCATCCTTGCAGTACGCCAATGTTTAACTGTGTAGACTAATTGCATTACACAGGGAAATAATGGTAGCAAATAGCTATCAAAGTGATTAAAGAAAGTAAATGGTACTTTAACCAAAAAAAAAAAAATGGAAAAAATATTCCAGATAGATAGTTTTTTAAGACATATTACTACAGCCCTGACAAAGTTAACCTACAATTTCTGTTTTAGCACATGAAAAGCCACAGTTTCCTTAAAATAAACCTAAAAGCACATTGTTGTAAGTTGTCTTTTCTTTATCCATAAAACTCACCATGAATTACTAAAAGTTATTAAAAATTCTAGCTGTAATATCCTTTGTCTAAACACTTATTTAGTGTTCACTCTTCTCTATCCAGCCATGTCTAATGAATCAAATAATTAATATAATGTGTTTAAATATTTAAAATAAATACTATATGGCTAAAACCTTTATCTTTTGTACTGTAATGCCCACAAGGTTTCATGAATATGCAATCTGAACACAACCAATGAATTGTTTGTTTTTTTATGATTATTATTATTCATTATTTATTCTGGCAAAAAAAAAAAAAAAGAAAATACAAACAAAACAAGAAAAAAAAAACTCTACTATAATTTATTCATGTTAGCAACAGCATCAACTTCAGTTGCATTTCAAATTCTTTACAATGTTATTTATCAGATAAATATCCAGAAAAATCAGTTTCTTTGTGGAGTAAACTGTTATTTACTGTTTAATGTACAGTATTTAGTACTTCGACTTGAGTAAAAATTTGAAGTGGTCACCTTCTTCTTGTAGGGCTGCACATTTTAGGCAAGTACTTGTATTGTACTATTACCTGATTGTTGAGTTTGGGTAATTCTTCTACCTCTGGTCATAGCAACACCAGACAAGCACAGGAGTTTGTAAGCCCATCGATGTTGATGAGGGCAAATTGAGCATTTCTCTGGATGTGTTACGCTGGTCTCTGATGCTGCACAGGGTTGGTTTCAAAAGGGTTGGAGCCTGACTTCACTGTGGTGGTTGGATGATAGAGAAGAGTTTTCTAGTCAGTTCAGTACAGGGAGAGCAGACAGGTTGTAATTGTATACTAACAAAATGCTTCATTATAGTGCTCTGCATACTGAAGATATACATACATGTATCTGACAGAATAAATCATAGCAGCAGTACACGGTAACTAAGTTAAAGTACAATTTATCCATTGTAGTGCGACTGCCTCATTTTTGACAAACTGACATATTCTTTTACACTAGTTGCGGAAATACATATTCCCCGAGTGACAAGATCTTAGAATTTCCCTTCTTCGTAAGCCGGGGCCTCTCTGATAATAGATTACACCTAAATGCGTAAAAGGCATTTGGGTAAGTGCAGGTCACAGCTTCAGTTATGGGAGAGTTTTAGGAAATCATTATATATTTATTTCTATATCTGCCTATCTATGGCTGTAATCAAACGTAAGCATAAAAACTAAAAGTGCATCTTAGATCTTGTTCTTACCTCATGAAGTTTCCGTAAAAAATGCATGCCCGATCGCTGTTCTACAGTATATGTAGTCAACTATCTGCAGAATTAACACACATGCTTTCTGAAGAGCTGACGTTTTGTAAATTCCTCAGGTAGATTTAATTGGATAAAATGGTTTCACGCAATTACCTATTCTTTATCTGTTGGCCAAGCTGCTACTGTACCTTCATGTAGTTTTCTAATACAATTTATTTGACACATAAACTAATGCTCATGTCAACTATATGAAAATGGTTTAGAACTGAAGATGAGCTCATAGTAAGGATCACATTTTTACATTATAGACAACTTATTACTGTGTATATTCAAATAAATACAATACCTGCAGTACATGATTAAATGCAATGCGGAAAAATACTTAATAAATACTAAGATATTACTGTAACCCATGTCAAATTTTTGCTATTGTACAATATTAGTGATATACAGTACAGTGGCATCCAGGCGTCTAAAGAAAGCACTAAAGAAATGTTATTATCACACAGGCTCCAGACAGTGTGTTTGTCATGTACAGAATCTTTTCTATTGTAAAATATATTGATATTGAATTGGAAGGGGGTGGGGTGGGGGTGTTGTGGAGAAATGTTTGTACGTCAGAAATGCATAAAATCTAAAAGGAGTGTCCCATTTCTGATGAGGGATGGTTTCTGGTCTTTTGTGTACTTTTTGAGTTTTTGGAGTTTTTGAGGAATCTGGCAACCCTGCTTAATGATATATTCTTTTCATTTGCCCACACTCTGCTATGGAAACAAATCTGATGATTTAAATACGGTTAATCAAAGGTACATGTAAATATATGCTCAACATACTGTAACTGCTGGACTGTATGCTATAAGGGGCTTTCAAATCAAACCAGGACTTGCAGCACTGAATCTGTTACTGAATGAAGTCATAAAAGTAATCGAAATTTACAGAAGGTTTCAAGCACAGTACAGTGATGAGACTCTTAGCTGATGTAAAAAATTTGAATGGCGCAAATATTTAAAGAACTCTATATATCTGCGAATAACGTTCTTGGGCAAGATGGCTCGGAGCCCCCACAGAGCCCCAATTAAAAGCTGCCTATTATATTATATATTGTTGACTGCCTAATGCTTAAGATAGTCCTCCTCCATCCTCTGGTCATCATGGTTGACCTTTGCCTCTCATGTGTCATGTGGCCCAGGTTTTCCTGTTCCATTAAACAATATATCAAGGTGTGGTGCATTGTTTGTTTGTTTGTTTGTGTGTTCGTGTGTGTGTGTGTGTGTGTGTGTGTGTGTGTGTGTGTGTGTGTGTGTGTGTGTGTGTGTGTGAGGTAAGATAGCTTTGGATATTTCCTGTGGCCTGTTACATCCATCTAAGTAAAAACAGATGGCGGACATGTACACACACATGCACACACACACAGACATAACATTAAGTCTAAAGGGACGCTATGACAAAGCTCGGCCTGTTTTCGCACCTGTCGCGCAGAGTGAAACCTACAGACGGACACATCCCCAAACACACACACACACACACACACACACACACACACACACACACACACGGCAAAGAAAGAGAATCTCCTCACTACATCAAGTTCATGGAATGGTCGTGACCGCGTGTGTGAACGTACGTGTGTGTTCTTAATTGGAAAGAAGAGCATGCTCCACAGGTGAGCTCCGCTGAATGGCGCACCTGTGTCATTGTCAGTCGACCTCTGAACCTTCACCCTCGACCTGTAACTGTAGCACTGGTGTACAGAGCCTCAGAGGGACCAGACAGGGATACATCCTGTGCGTGTGTGTGTGTGTGTGTGTGTGTGTGTGTGTGTGTGTGTGTGTGTGTGTGTGTGTGTGTGTGTGTGTGTGTGTGTGTGTGTGTGTGTGTGTGCGGTTGCCTTCCATGGGAACAACATCTGGGAAGAAGCTTCGTCTATTTACTGCAACACGATGTCTAACACAGACACAGCAAAACAAAGCGTTGGACAAAAACCTTAAAATCACACAATGAAGCGCTCACTTCAGAGAGAGAGAGAGAGAGAGAGAGAGAGAGAGAGAGAGAGTGAGAAGCACACATCACAGCTGCTTAAGCCATCAGTGTGTGTACTGTATACCTCGTCGACAACGACCTGTGACTCATAACGGTCACGAGCCTTTGCCATCAGCAACCGTTTAACCGTGTGTGTGTATGTTGTTATTGTTGCCTTAATGAGCGCTGACGGAGTTAAAGGGGAGGTGAGTCAGGGGAATAATCTGCAAGTCAACACTCACATTAACTCCTAATGGAGATTTCTTGCACAGTCAAAACATACACACATGCGGTGGGACCACATGTCCACAGATAGAGGTGCTAAGTGGACATGTCATGCCAAATTGGGACTTGATTTTATGAGCTTATCTTTCTTCCCACACTTCTCCTCTTTTTAATGGAGATTCTGACCTTCAGCACCACTTACTGTACACAGCCTAGGGGACATGTTGTTTCTTAATAACTCGATTATGGTCCATGAGTCGATGGCTTAAAAAGCGACTATTGTTTCATTTGTACTGCATGTAGATGATGTAAAAAGGCAAAGAGTACATTATTTCACCTATGTGTATGTTTGATGTTCCCTTTAGCAGATAATCAGGTCACCGGGAGAAATCATGATTGTAAGGTCTCTATTTACAGTCACATTAATATAGGTTAGGAGTCTCCTGCAATTTTTTTTTTTTTCAGATTCCTGTTTTAGGCTCACAAAAGTGATAACCAAATTTAAAATCCCACTAGCCAATATTGTATTCACAATACAATATGAATAACATAAGTGTTTAAACTGAGAAATGTAACAATTTTATGCACTCATTTCAAAATAAGCTCATTTAAAATTTGATAACTGCTACAGGTCTCAAAAAAGTTGACATGGGGGCATGTGTACTATGGTGTAGCATCTTGTCTTCTTTCCAAAACAGTCTGGGCATTGAGGTTATGAGTTTCTGGAGTTTTGGTGTTGAAATTGGCTCGCGTTCTTGCCTGATAGAGGTTTCCAGCCGATGAAGAGTTTGTAGTCGCAGGCCAATTCAGCACCCGGACTCTTCTACTGTGGTTTTGCATTGTCCTGCTGAAAATCACAAGGCCGTCCCTGGAGCATATGTTACTCTAAAACTTTTATATACCTTTCAGCATTTAAATGGGCTTTCAAAACATGCAAGCTGCTCATACAGTATCCACTTATGCAACCCATACCATCAGAGATGCTGGCTTTTGAACTGAATACTGATAACATGCCGGGCGGTCTTCCTCCTCTTTAGCCCAGATGACATGGTGTCTGTGAACTTCAAATTTGGCCTCAGCTGACCATAAAAGACCTTTCTGCTTTGAACCAGTATATTTTTAATTAGCCTTGCCCCACTGCTTCTAGAACATGTTCACATATGGCTTGCTTTTTGCATGTTAGAGCTTTAGTTGGCATGGCAGATTCCATTGGTTTCTGGAAGTATTCCTGGGCCCATTTAGTAATATCAATAACACAATCATGGTGATAAGTGATGCATTGTTATCTGAGGGACTAAAGACCACGGGCATCAAACAAAAGTCTTCGGCCTGGTCACTTAGGGACAGAGATTTCTCCAGTTTCTCGGAATATTTTAATTAGGTTATGCCCTGTACATTATGAGATTTGAAAAACCTTTGCAATTTGACATTCAGGTAATTTTTTTTTTTTTAAGTATTCCACAATCTCTTTATGCACTATTTCACATATTGGAGAGCCTCTTTACTTCTGAGAGACTCTGCATCTACAGTATAAGACTTTAAAGCTACTCATGTTATAGACCTGATGCCAATTAACTTGGCTTTTATGTTGAGCATCTAAATAAGGAATAGTTGATATGTACATGTGCAGTTTTTCCCTAAAGAGTTGCTGATAGTCATACAGTGATATACAGTAGATATACATGATATGTGTGTGTGGTGTGATGTGGGGTGGTTTGATGCTGTGAAGTGTGGTAGAACGGGATGTGTAGTGTGGTATGGTGTGTGATGTGATGATATGTCATGCCATGATGGAACCAAAGCATTAAAAAGTATTTTTGGTTGCTCTGTGTAAATCTGTGGCCATGTGTGTGTGTGTGTGTGTGTGTGTGTGTGTGTGTGTGTGTAGGTAAGGCAAATGACCTGTGAAGCACAAAGAGCAAATCAGCTCTAATTAACTAACAAACAACACACACACACACACACACACACACACACACACGCACACGCACACACACACACACACACAGAGTCCCAGAAATCATTGATCTTTAAATAAATTCTTGTTAATTACTTTGTATACTGTACTGTGTATCTTCTACAATCAATGCCTATAAACGTAAGACCATGTGAATGGTTAATTAAGGTTGTGAGTGTGTGTGTCTTGAGCATGCATTCATGCATGTGTATGTAATTCAGCGTCTTCCTCACACTTTTGCAAATCCCTTGTTTCCTGTGCTGATGGATTTTAGAGTTGCATGTATGAACACAGGTGGTTGGAGTTACTCTGTCATTTCCTATCCCTAATTCAATAACAGACGAGAGTGGATCTACAGCCAGTCTTCACATACACACTTGCCTGCACTCTTTCTCTGTCTCTTTTTCTCTCCCTCTCCCTCTGTGTGTGTGTGTGTGTGTGTGTGTGTGTGTGCGTGTGTGTGCGTGTGTGTGCGTGTGTGTGTGTGTGTGTGTGTGAGAGAGAGAGAGAGTTTCGGGGAGACCCTGTCTGGGTCAGAGCGGGTGACCCCCAATGATGCGGCTGCTCATGTGTTAGTGTAACAGGATCTCAGGGTCACCTCCCCTGCTGACTCTTTGAATAGACTAAACACATATGTCTCTCTCTTTCTCTCATATAATGGTTCCGTCACTAATGTGTCTGTCTAATAGCTCTAATGCACAGCGACAGTATGAGAAAGAAACACCACTGAGACCTATACCTCACCAAGGCCTCCAATTTCCCGAAGGACCCAGACTCACTGTCACTTTGCTTATCGAGGAATCAAATCTGTAAAAAACAATCTGCTGATAAATAATTAATTCAACAACCTGTGAATTTATAGCACTCGTGAGGAGAGAATCTAAGTGATTGCAGAGCTCAAATCAAAACCCCTTGTAATATTTTGTCCCAGGCCGTCTCTTTGGCTTTGCATAGCAAAATAAGTCCATACTTTACTTTTAAAATACTTTTAATTTTCTATAGTTAGATCTGTAATAATAGTTGCCATGCCGGAGCATTTTTCATGCTCGGATGATCTCAAAATATCCTAATTGTTATCAGAGTATTAGTACCAATTATGATAATAGTAAACGATCTCAGTTATGTTTGAAAGAAAAAAAAACTTTTTTTTTCTTTTTATATTTTTGTTATATAGATAATTTAAAGAACTAAATAAATCTCTTATTTTCCAATGACTAGATGCTGTAGTTTAATGTAATGGCATTCAGTCCTTTCAGTTTAGCATTAAATCAAGTTTTAAATGAACAAACATAGGAATCATGCCATTTTATCAATTGAAGTGGTATTTTTATACTAAATACTGTCATTTCATTTTTATGAATGAAATCCACATCACCCATACAGTCTGAAGTAATTTTCACATATTAAAGGCGAACCAGGCTTCACGCTCCGGCTTCGGAGTACTGTACTTTGAAGACTTTCTATCTTAATAGAAAGCACTAAAGCACTAGTGAAACTACGTACATTAGTGTGGCAGGGGATTATATGGAGAAATAAAGGTAGTTTCTACTCTCATAACTATGTTCAGATTTTATGTGCAATCAAACGGCCCAGTTTGATTCCCAGTTAGCGCTATGGCTATTTGTGTACATTTGAAAATGTATAAGTCTCCAATCACTACTGTATGTTGCTAAACTTTGCTAGCATCAACTGGTTAAATTTAATAATATTAGCCTCCTTTCTTTGCTAATGACATCTTAGATTAGTATGATTTCCTGGAGATAATATTACTAGTTAGACAGTGAGTCAGATGCTAGCTAATGGTACGTATCAGAAGATTAAGTCATGTTTTGAGGTAAAACTGTGTAGTTACAGTACAATAAACAAATAATTCTTATCATTCTCACAAACAAATCTTACCATTTTAAGATAAATAATGAAATGGACCTTTCACATGAAAACATGATATGAACATATTTTTTATTCAATATGAATTATATGAATATAGAGTTTATTCTTGAGCTCATTTAAATACGTACATTTTTCACTTTCACTTGAGTAAATGTAATTTATTTTTGACTGCCTACTGCCACTTTTAACTGAGGAAAAAAGTAATACATAAAATATACTTTAACTTAAGTAGATTATTTCAGTATACCGTATATCCCACCACTGCATGTTATGCATATGATGTCATGTGACTGGCAGGCACGGTGGCCCAGCGGCAGCATTACTGCCTCACAGCTCCAGGGTCCCGGCTTCAGTCTTGAGTTTGCATTGATGCTGACTTAACTGGTCCACGAAGTGATTCGAAAAATAAGTAGTTTGAACATTTGCATGGTAGTGGTACTGTAGGACCTTCAGTTGGACCGGGATACCCTTGGTCCTAAAATAAAATAAGAGCTTGCCTTATTACTGACATAACTTTAGTTGAAGCTTCAACAAATTCCAAGCAAAATTATGCATCTGGCTGGTCAACATTTGGCAACAATGGTAAGAACTGTACTGGACCAGTGGAATTGTCTATGTGACAACTTCTGGAGTACTGAGAAATCCTTTTACCTTAATGCAAGCACTGGTGAAATCCTGGGATACGTGATTTAGTGTAACAGTGCATAATGAAAAAAAAAGAAGAGAAAAAAGAAAGAAGTCTTTAGAAACCCTGTGTGCATTTCGAACCCATCAATGTCAAAACTGTGTTCTGTTATTGTGCACAATCAAAAGCTCCAGTTTGACTTGAACCTCCCTTGTACTGTATGAGATTGCTCTGTAAGGATAAGAGAGTGCATGTGAGCCTGACAGATTTCTTCTTATTTTTTATTTTTTTTTGCAATCTACAAACACAAACAGAAACATGAATGTGACCAATTTGATAATTTACCTGGTATAAGACAGGCAGGACACCTATACAATACGTCGGGTCACGTACACATATTACTCAAGCAGAGTGAGTTCAGGATTTTTTTTTAAGCTATGGTCTGGTGAAGAGAATTATGGGATTACCTACAATAAGAAGAACGCATGCTTTAAGCTGCCTAAAATAATAAAATGAAATGAAGGAGCTGAAGCTGTCTATCTAAAAAGAATTTTGGAACTCAACCATAAAGTGAAAATATTTTAGTACAATTTATACTTGAATAATAAAAAAGAAAAAAGTCGTTTTGATTAAATGCAAATTGAAATCGGAGAATTTCACACGGAAAATGTGCGATATTTGAGAGAAAGGTGATCTCTTCTGATCAGCAGAGCTACAAAATGTCTTTATGAGCGTCTGATGATGCTTAGGCTGTCCCCTGGCTGCCAGACACACACACACACACACACACACACACACACACACACACACACACACACACACACACACACACACACACACACACACACACACACACAGGCTGTCAAGCTGCACTTCTGACGGTGAACTTGGCCTTTCTGTCCCAGTGTGGTAACCCAACACTGCGGTGAGCAGACGGTTGAAGGACAGAGGGTATGAGGGGGCGGGGTTGGGAAATGTCCACAGCCAAGTGAATGAAGGAAAAAAAAAGAGGACGTCTTTAGGGACCCTGGGTGCATTTTAGACCCATCAGTGTCACTTATTTCATCCAACTGTGATATATTAGTATATTGAGAAGATATAACGTGTGTGTGCGTGTGTGTGTGTGTGTGCGTGTGTGTGTGTGTGTGATTAATTATCTTCTCTGTAAAATTTCAGGATCTTTTTTTTTTCACAAAGCCATAACGTGGAGGATCAGTAACACACACACACACACACACACACACACACACACACACACACACACACACACACACACACACACACACACACACACACACACACACACACAAACGCACACACAGAGGAAGTGGAGCATACCGGAATGACTGGTGGTTGTCCCGCTGTCATGGTGGTTTCGCTCTGACTTTTACCTCCCCCAGAAAAAAACAACTCGATCAAAGTCAAAACTCCAAGAACGTGTGTGTTTTTGATATTTTCATATCCGCCGATTCTCAGTACAGACAGCTGTGGATGTTGAAAGTTCTATGAATCAACAAATCATTCTGTAACCTTTGTGAATGGCATGCTAATAAGGGACAGGCTCACATGCACACTCACTAGTACCTATGAATGGTAACCAGCTTACACACCTACCCATGTACATAGACACACCGCACAAACACCGACACACTTCCTCTCGATCCCTTTCTCATGGGTAGTAGGTACAGTAGATTGCTACAAAGATCAAGCTGTTGTTTTTTTTTTTCCTTTTAATTTGATGATAAAGATACACTTTCATGCAGGTGTGAAACATATAACACATGCAGGTGTTATTATAATTATTAATTAAATAATTTGCTAACATTTATCATGGTTAACCACCTATTTCTTCACAGTTTGTTTCCATGATTGTCCAGATTTTCTTATATTTTTAATATACTGTACTCTTGAGAAAGAGGACTTTTTTTTTTTTTGTCCTTTAGTTTTGGCCAATTGTTTGTCCCAGATTCAGCGAAATGTTTTTGTTTGTTTGCCCACAGAGTGACCTATAAATTATTCAGCAAAAAAAAAAAAAAGACATCTGACTTAAGGCATGAACCAGTGAGAAACTGGTGCAGATGATTACAGGCCGGTGATTAGTACAGTGGTGATGCTGAATGCTGAGTGGTCGGAACAGACGAGAGGGGAAATGAGGTCGCTGCTGAGGTTGTTACATAAACAACCAATTTTTAAATTGTGTCTTCAGGCACTTTGCAGCCTGTCACTGTAAAACATTTGCCCCCACTATTTTAATTTATATAATTAAAAAATATTTATGAAAAAACGTGCACCTCCAGCTTGGAGGGTTCAATTCCCACCGCGGGTCTGTGTGCATGGGGTTTGCATGTTCTCTGGTTACTCCAGGTACTCTGGTTTCCTCCTTCAGTCAAAAGACATGCAGACCAGGTTAATTGGCTTCCCTAAATCTCCCGTAATGTGTGTGTGTGCAGGGAGTACCCTACCTTGTGTTTCCGAGAATAAACTACAGGCCTGCAGTGAAAATGTACGTACAAGATAAACATTGTATAAGATGAATGAATGAATGAATTGCAGAATATGAAATAGAAGTGAGGAATGCATCAAGACTTTCGCACAGTTCTGTAACTGTACTCAGTTATACAGTATAGCCCTAACAAACACATTAAATTCAAATAAAGTAACATTCAGCAATAACTTAAATCTTATTTTGCTTACATAAGAACACGTTCTTTATTTATTCTTTTATTTATTTATTTATCTATCAAACTACTAAAATGTGCCAATGGATGCAAAATTATACTGTATGTCATATAAATGCTTTGCTTTCTTATTAATATATTATTTTAT
>QNUK01000017.1:4385807-4403307 GCA_013621035.1 Clarias magur | reverse complement strand
CACAAAAAAACATAAAAAGAAAGAAAAAAAACTCAACGGAACTAACTATAAAAGTGTGCATGGCTGTTTAGCAGAGTCAAACGCTCTATTTTAGGAAAGTATATTTTTAGTTAACAGCTGTTTCATGTCCAAAAAAGGAAGCGCTTTATTTATTATTCTAACAGATTAGAGAGCTGCACCCAGGTACCGCATTTTACTCTTTCCACTGCGGTGAAGACAAACGGCGAGACACACACTGTCTGTACATAACATCAAGGCTGCACACATAAACAGCTGCATTTATTATTATTATTATTATTATTATTATTATTATTATTATTATTAATGTATTTACTAATCAATCAAGATTAAAATGAAATTTTCCTTTACACACTGTTCTCCAAATTACACTGAAACAAGGTTATTCGGTTTGGGTAAGAGCTCAGATCAACAACAAGCAATTGCAAAGTTTTATTTTTGTGGTGTGTGTATTGGTATGCTGTGAGTGAACTTGAAGAAAGACGTTGGCTCTATATACAGGGTAAAGGCTCTTGCAAGCAGTTACAGCTAAGACATACAGTATCGAGGACTCAGATTGGAAATAGAACACACACATGCACACACAGTGTTTTTTAACCTCGTGCACTTTTATTGATTTTTTTTTTTGTTTGTTTGTTTTTGTCTTAAGTGTGGTCCATGTTTAGCTCACACCGCAGATGCTAAACTGACCTGTGCAGCTTCCTTTAATTCCAGGGTCTTTCCTGAGCTTTTTTTCTTTCTACATTGTAAAACAATACTGAAGGCGTCCAAAATATACAATAATCTCCTTTGAACAGTTGATATTGAGATGTGTCTGCTACTCACAGTATGCTCTTTAAGGCCTCTATAACGGCTCTAACCTGAGGTGCTGTTTTGTTGATCTGTGATTTCTGAGGCTGGTAACTCTTAATGGGCGGCACGGAGGTGTGGTGGTTAGCATTGTCGCCTTGCACCGCCAGGGTCCGGGTTCGATTCTCGGCCAGGCTCGATTCCCATCTCTGTGTGCATGGAGTTTGCATGTCCTCCCCGTGCTTGGTGGGTTTCCTCCGGGTTCCTCTCACAGTCCAAAGACATGTATGTTAGGCTAATTGGCGTTCCCAAATTGTCTGTAGTGTGTGAATGAGTAAATGCGATGGATTGGCACCCTGTCCAGGGTGTACCCTGCCATGTGCCCTAAGTCTCCTGGGATAGGCTCCAGGCCCCCGTGACCCTGAATACAGGATTAAGCGGTATAGATGATGAATGAACTTCTCCTCAGGTAAGTTTTGGTCTTGCTTTCCGTAGATGTTTTCTTGAGAGGCAGTTTCATCGTGGTGCTTGATAGATTCTTGCAACAATTATTCCAGAACAGCTGATATTCATGTCTTATTGTAACAACTGACTGTTGTTGTTGTTGTTGTTGTTGTTGTTGTTGTTTATATATACAGTATATAAAGCAATATCACATGTGAAGGAGTGCCATTGTGGTGGATGTCCGGGTGCTGAAGACATCACAGCCATTGTATATCCAGCTGTATAGCATGACCTCAGGTGTGATATTGCAGTTCCACATGCACCATATATTATCAACAGACTATGATTTGCCTCTTAATTTAACCAGTTATTTTGCTCCGCCAACACATATCCTTCCAGGACTGGTGGAACTAATTAACCGTGGCAACTGGCAACCAACAGCTAGCAACTTGACAGTTAATGTAATTAACAGTGGAGAAAAAGTCAGACAGATAAATTGTGGAGGTGGCGGACTGTCCAGTAAATCTTATATATACCTTGCAAAGGCTAAGATCAAAGATTATGTGTTACAGTAAATGAAATTTACAATTTCTCTCTGTCTTTTTTTTTCTGTCCACCTGTCTGTTCATTATCACTGCAATGTTTGTGATCAATTTTTTTGTTTCTTTTTTTAACCTGATAACTTCACACCTGATTCCTAACCAGTTAGTTGAAATATTGAATAATTTTACAATACATTTTTATACTAGTAGAATTGCAGGACATGTTAGTGGCATATTAACGCTCTAAAATTTCTTACATCCCAGAAGTCTTTACAACCTACTGTAAAGGAGGCTGGAGCTTTCAAAACCCCCTACAGATGACCTTTGGGTTGATCTACTGTACCTGCCTGGCATTAATCCTAGAATTGGTTACTTTGTTTAGTTTCATGACTTGGTCAGAGGATGGCCTGATCTTTTTTTTTTACTGTTACGGGGTCAAAAATCTTATTTTCTAAATTGACTATATTATCACCTAATGTTATTCGCTTCATTGCCCTCCAATGTGGCAGCATGCTCAGCTTTGTCTTTTTTCTATTATTATTATTATTATTTCTGTCTGCAGTTCTGCTTGTTGGTGAAGACTGCCCTGAGAAATGTCTGACCACACTGCATATCTCACATCGTCACCACGAGCTCGCCTGATTGCTATCAAGGTATTTTCCATCTGCTGAAACCAGCTTGTGTGTGTGTGTGTTTGTGAGTGTGTGTCCGTGTGCATGTGTATGTATGCATATCAGCACATTCTGCAGCTTCTAAATCAGTAGATCAACAGGAAAAGGGTCTGATGAATAGTTTTGATTGAAGTTCCCCAGGGGACTGTTTGACTTCTGAAAGTCTCCAAAGGTGACTCATTGAAAGAGGCAAAAACCTTTTTTTATTTAACTTTTAAGTTTCTATATATCTTTTTTTTTTCAGTATTACTGGACACTGATTTCTAGATAGACTTTGACAGATAAGTATGTACCTGTAATTACTTTTTAGCTGAAATTAATTAAAAGAAAGTCAAGCAGAAGCAGAAAGGTATTGACAGTACCACTGTAATCATTATTAGATTTTTTTTAAATGACATTATGACAATAATTTTAATAATAATATCTATTATTAGATTGCACTAAAAAATTACATTGTACATTTTTTTTTATTGTTGGTGTTGGTTTATAACGTTCTGTGTCTGGAAGGAATAGCAAGGAAATCAAGTAATAAAATGAAGAGTAATTAAAGTAATATGAAATTGAAAAATAATACATCGATATTGTTTAGCAGTAGACTCTAAAATAACAGCTGACATAATATAAAAATAATAATAAAAAAAAAACATTTAATATTTTAGTACTTATTTTCAAAATTAACTCTTGTGTACTGTGTGGATTCAGGATATAAGATCTTGAAGAATGTGCACAAAGCTTTGATGAGTTGTAAACTCGGTTAAAGTGGGCTTATATAGAGAGCAGATAGAAAGATCCTGTTAGATAACTCACTAGTTACAGCAGAATTCGGAAACACATCCAGTCACAAAATGCACCACTTTTCACAATACCCAGTGTGCACGTATTATACCATCTCTGCTCCATTTTTGATATTGATATTCTGAACTCGGTCATACATGATATACAGCATGCATAGATAACATTGTGAATTATTAACAAAATCATATTACTATAATTTATAATATATAATAACAATATTGCTAAATGAAAGGGAGAGAATAATAATTAAATATTATTTATTAATGTGTTTTTATTGGAGATTAAACAAAATAGATTAGTCGTAATATACAGTACACTGTATATAATGTTTTATGTGCAATGTCCTTGAATTAATACATATTAGGTTTTTAGATGTAATATTAAAATGATTAAAATGTCATTTATTTTTTTCTTAAATGATTTCATGAAAAAAATTATAGATTGTAATTATATGTTATTATTTAAATTATATAATATAATTATATATAGTATAAAATAGAGATATATAGATATATTCTAGAACACACACACACACACACACACACACACACAGAAAGAGAGAGAGAGAGAGAGAATGAAGTTTTCAAATTGCACTTGTTAATTAAAGGACACAAAGAGGGGCAGGGAGGGAGAACTCATGGAGGTGTGTGTGGAGATGTGTTTGTGCGTGTGCGTGTGTGCATGTGTGTGTGTGTGTGTGTTTATGTGTGTGTGTGTGTGTGTGTGTGTGTGTGTGTGTGTGTGTGTGTGTGTGTGTGTGTGTGTGTGTGTGTGTGTGTGTGTGTGTGTGTGTGTGCTTGTGTATGTGTGTCCGTGTCTATGTGCATGTGTATACGTGTGTGTGATTTTATTAATCATACAATAAAAAGTTAGTATAATTACACATTATTGATATGCACATCAGTCTGATCTAATTATACTGATCTAATTATTGTATATATTACAATAATACATTTATCCAATCAACACACACACACACACACACACACACACACACAGAATTTTGAGCCTATTGGGTTCCATAGTTTTTAATTCTGTAAAAAAAAAAAAGTAGGTCAGCAGTAACTTCCTGCACACAGACATGCAACGTGACACCTGACAGTGTAACTTCTGTCAGGGCCGACTTCCGATGCCACGGTATACGGCAACTGTGAGCCTTTGAGTGTGTTTGCGCATGTGCATGAAACAGCTGTGCTTATTATTTAGCTTTTTTTAACTATACTATACATACTGTAAAAAGATTGATGGTTCGTTGTTTCCACTCGCCTCACACAGTTCGTTTCTCTTTGCATCTGTCTGAGGGAAATGTGCACCGAGTACACAACTTTAAACATTACAGGAACTGGACTGGGATTTATTGCCAAATCCCCCATACAGTCTTGACCTCACTAGTCATTCATACATGTTAGGGTCATTAAAGGAGTTCCTGGGAGGCCAGCATTTCAGATGTGGAAATCCGATCATGGCTCTGACGTACTGAGAATTTTTTATTTATTTATTTTTTATCCTGATGATATTCAAGCACTAGTGAAAGGCTGGAATAAGTGCATTAGTGTAGCAGGGGATTATATGGAGAAATAAAGGGAGTTTTTACTCTCATAACTGTGTTCTTTTATTCCGCACAATCAAAAGTTCATTGAGTTCATTGACAAGAACTAACTATGTTAGCCACGCGTTACAGGCGACTGTAAATAATAAAACAGTGATATTTATTGTAAGCCACGTCATTGCAGCGATTATAATCTTGAGTATATAGCTGATGTTGAGAAAAAGAAATAATAATAAAAATAATAATAATAAGAAGAAGAAGAAACCTTCCAAAAGCACTTTAGGTCGCACCCACTTGATGCTTAAATCTGAATCTTATACTATATACTGCATATTAAATAAACATGTCATTGCACTTCACCACATTTTAATATATACACACTCATTTAATTTTATAGCAAAAATGAAAAAGCTAAAATGGCAAAAACAAAATAGAGCTAAAATAAAAATAAAAACCTAAAAATTGCCACTACCCAGTGTTTTATTTTAGATTTGATTACATACTTAGTTACATTACCTGAAATATTTATTTATTTTTAATAATTAGCAAAATTTTCTTGTACCTGTATTTAAGATGTTACAATGTATCCTTTTTGCTTAGCGTAACTTAACATAACTTTAAAGTACGTTATTAGTTGTTATACATAATATTACCTTATTACCTGTGCTATAATGTTTAAGCAGATATTGGCATGTACTACGTACACATAGGTTGGGACACACATGGGTACAAAATGTGTTATTACAAAGTTTTAAATGAAATAAAAGTGAGACACAGGCATGGAGTGTTTGCATATATAGTTCATGCTTTATACTGCAAATCCTGCATGCTGCAGAGTCTGTGGGTATTCTAATCTCTAATTGTCATCTCAGATTGGGTTCTAGCACACTTATAAATGGCTTTGATAAACGTTTCTTTTAGAAAATCTTTTAGAACGCTTCAGGTTATTCTGTCTCTATGAGCTAACAGCGAGGATGGCACTCAAGGTAGAAATTTAAAAGCATTATTGTCCAAAATATTTTATAGAGCCCGCTTTCTGAATCCTGGACAAACGGACTAAATGCCAGTGAAGCATGGTGATGAGTGATTTATTAGCACTGTTTATAACAAGGAAATGTAGCATTAAGCAAGAAAATAAAATAGATTAAAAGCCACCACAAACATTTCAGAGTTTTGATCATAAGCTGAAGTAGATATTTGCTTGGTAAAGAAAAGCTGTTTGTATAAATAAACAGACAGGTTAAAATTTAGAAACCATGAGAAAGTTTAGAAGTTCTCAGAAAAAAAAAGAAAAAAAAAATTAGCCTCTAACCACATACATGTACACACATTCGCTGCCAGTCATAATGAAAGAGATTCGAAGAATTTTCAATCTCCTTTATTCTGCTCATCTGACCTCCCTGGTTTTCTAAATGAATAAGTGTCCCTCCCTGACACTCACGCTGTGCACAAATACCAAAATCAAAGAGACTCTCTACGAACTGAGCTCTCCTGAATACGCAGAAATGCAGCTAGGGGGACACAGGACCGACTCAGAATTTCCAACAGGGGTTCTTAGTATCTCTAAGGTCTGATTCATCTACTGACTGTCAATTTATGTATCTAAACTGGCTTTTCTGAAATCAAATTAATATATACAGACACTAGACAGGTGCACATGCAAAAACAGAAAAGAGGCAAAAAACTTTTCAGGAAGTCCTTTGGTGCGTCATAACTGTCAGCAGGAAACAGTGACAGAATGTTCACAGGCTTTGGAGAAATCTAAAAGTGTAGATCAAGTGCAGTCTTGAGTCCTTATTCTACTAAACTGAATGCTTTTAATCTATCCATGGATCATGGGGTTATGACGGGAGTTGTTTGGGGGGAAGGGTGGGCTAAACCGGATTTTAAATAATAATTTATACTACAGACTATATAATGCAAAATAACGAGTGCCAAGTGAGATGATTATGTCTCTCATATGGTGGTTAATGCAATGTTTCTTTAAAAAGGAAAATCCAACGCCCTGTTATACAAACAAACAAACAAACAAACAAATAGTCTTGCATTACAATGTAAACTATGAGTTTTACTCGATGACAAGTAAATATCTGATTGTATGCATATTGAATATATATAAGAGCAATATTGTTAATAACCATAAATAACATATGTACGATTTGTTCAGCAATTTCTTAAATAAATGTTGTTTTTTCTTGTTTGCTTGTTTGTTTACTTACTTACAACTAGCATGAATCGTTGATGGTTAAAGAGAACAAGCAAAGAAATATTTAGCCAAGGAATAGTTTTAAAAAGTTAAAGCTAAAAAATAAGCTGATCAGCTTTTAATGTAATCAGTGGTATTATTGTGTCAGGTTGAAGCTGTGTACTGTACTGTACATGTCTGCCTGTTTTTTTTTTTTCTGGACAGCAGAACTCTCTGTCTAAACTTATTAATACAAAGAAATAAAATTGACTTACGCCATGTTGTACGAAGTTGTACTTCTTTCACAGAAATGGAAAATCGAAAAAAGTAGATCAGATAAAGTTTAGGTATTCAGTTTAGCTTCTTTAATTAATATCTATTGGGGGAGATGTTTGTTTACATTGAGCAAGTAGCTTATTAGTAGCTTATTTTAAAGTAGATTATTAAATCCGGTATATAACTGTTCATAACATCGCTTTTACTCAACATTTAGATGTCACTTATGTTCAGGCAGATATCCAAGTACTGAAAAAGTTTCATTAAATTTTGTACAGTGCTCGATTTAGATGCGTGCTGTCTATTTTTATTTATTTATTTAAATCTACTAAAAAAAAAACACCTTTTATTACATTTAAATACAAATGGTATATCTAATATATTGCAAGAGGGAAAACAAAACTTTGAACAGGTGTTGAGATGGGTTTTTTTTTCCAATTGTTTGAAAAAAAGAGGCGCTGATAATACCACACACAGAGATGCAAATATACAAATATGAGAAATATGAGCACCTCGGTTGCACAGCTGATAAGGGCAGGGGTTTGGTCCAAAACATCCTGAAGATGCTGTTACTTTGTGTACTGCACCTTGTTATTGTTAATAACTGCACTCTGTTCAACCAGAGCTGATCCCCCTCACCCCCCACCCCACCAAAACACCACCACACACAAACACACACACACATAAAAACTTAAGGAGACACATAAACTTGTGCGGTTTGGTCTGTCTGGTCCTGGCTTGGAGCTGTGGTCATCATTAAGTTTCCTGCTAATACACTCTTACACGGTTTCTTTTGTGACTCTCACCTGCTGTGCACCTGTTAGATTTAACGTGCAGTAACAGTTCTCTCTCACACACACACACACACACACACACACACACACACACACACACACACACACACAGAGAGATACATACATACACACTTGCTAATGAGGCTTTATGTAACCGTTACCAAAACACACACACCCGCACAGACAGAAAAGTGCTCATACTAGAGGGTCTTTACATAACCGTTACAGACTCACATTCACACACATATCCACCTACACTTATATTTACGCAAAGACAGAGACATGGAATTCCATTCTCAGAAGAAAAAAAAGATAGGAAAGTCAACAGTTATAATTGTGAACTGCCCACAATGGAAAAAAGTATAAAACTACATATACATTAACATACATTCAGGATTTGTGTCATATGTTAAAATGTCTAAACTATATATCATCTTGAAAGGAAGTTTCACAAGTGTCTAAGGTGTGTGCAATAAAAATAAATAGTAATAAGGAAATTAGTGATAATGAAACTAATAAATATGCAACTCAGTCAGCAACATGTCATTGAGGTTCAATAAATAAATTATAATTTTTTTTTTATATAAATAAATGATGTGCTTTACAAGCATTACATATGTTGTCATATTTAAACTAACAAACCTTTTTGTGTGTGTGTGTGTGTGTCATTTTAGTATCTTTATTTTGGATTTGGATATGACACCCAAAACAAAACAAAATAAAACAAATAAAAAACACTTCACAGCACAGGCAATTGCTTTAAAACTATAAGAAACCATTTCCATTCCCTACAATATTGTATAGGGAATGGAAATATGAAATATTAAATATATCGCTGCAATTTCAAGTTCTTCAGTAATTCACGTGTGAAAATTTCCTTAGAAGCCAGTAGACACACTTCCAAAATAGCACTCTACGCCTTTTACATTCCAGCAGATTCAAGTACACTTTGGTTTAATCAGAGAAAATATTAACTCTTATCAAGCTTTTAATATTATTTTGAATCTCACTTGAACACACAATCTCACTGGGAGTCACTGATCAAACATTGCAACGTTGTATAAAAGAAAACTTTCCTTCGATGGTCCACTTCTTTGTGAAATAATTTTTTTCCCTAGGAAAACCATTTTTATTGTGATTATTGCAACTTTTAAAGGGGAGGAACCTCATAAGCCACAGAAAGTCAAGAACAAAATACCAGTGAAACCTTTAAGACCTAAAGATAGCAGAAGGCATCAGATTCACAGCTCGCATTAGTTGTCACTAGTCTAATCCGTAACAGTTTTTACACAACTGTTAGTATTGTTTTTATGAAAAAAAAAAATTCTAAAATGTTATTATTGTATAAAAATTAAATAGAAAATTTTATGAAATAGCTTAAGTTCTTGCATTATATGAATTATTTTTTCACTGTTTTGTTTGATTTATACGTACTGTATAGTTTGTATATTTGCCTAAATAGTTAACCACTTAGCTGTGCAACATGGTAGACAAGGCAAAAGTTCTCAACCTGATTTTGGACTAGGAAAACAAAGTTTTCAACAAAGTCGCTCTTATGTATGTCAGCTATGCTCCCTTTATTTTATAAACCCCAAGATGCCACTGTGATACAGAATGTCAAACATGTAACTGGCAAGTCTAGTAAATCATTGCCCAGTCTCTATTATATCATGGCCTATTATGCCATCGATCATCAACTTTTACACTCACTTCATTTTAAAAGTCTGGTTTACAGCTCTGGGTCTTTAACCGACTTGATTCTGGCAATTTTATTCAATTTCTACATAATTCGTTCATATATTATTTGATGTTGTTAAAGATAAATATCAATCAGCCTTGGCCTTTGCTGTCATTTTAACAAACACATCAGGAAATGCTATGAATTTGTTTCAAGATTATAGTTACATAACAGCATGAAATGGACATACACTGATCAGCCATAACATTATGACCACCTGCCTGATATTAAGTAGGTCTCCCCTTTTGCCACTATAAATGTAATGACCTATGTGTTCCGACACGTTTGCACTGAACCAGCCATACCGTTTCAGCTCATTTAGCTACAGTAGTTCTTCTATTGGATCAGACGGTTCGCTGCCCAATTACAACAATGAGCTTTGCCCGACCATGACCCTGTCGTTGGTTCACCCTTTTCCTCCCTCTGACCATTTTTGGGAGGTCCTGACCACTGCAGACTGGGAACATCCCACAACAGCTGCAGTTTTGGAGTTTTGGAGTTGCTTTGTCGTCTAGCCAGGACAATTTTGAACTTGTCAAAGTCATTCAAATGCTTATGCTTGCCCATTTTTTCAGTTTCTAACATATCAACTTCAAAAGAAAAGAAAGAAAAGGTTGATTTCCAGGTGCCAATGTAAAAAAATAATAATAATAATAATAATTACTGTGACACACATTTATTTATTAACGATTGAAATATGTGCAAATAAGATACATATTTCGGTCAGGTTTTTAGAAATGTAAGATTTTCCATGAAGCACTAAAGCAAAGATCAGTTTTTAGGTTACAACAAGTAAACCTTGCTATTATATTTCTGCATTTTATTCAAGTCTGAAAGGCCCCTTGTGAGCCAAATGAGTGATTAATCTAGCTAGGTATCTTAAGTACATCAGCATAAGGTATTAAATATATCAAAAATTTTCATCACAGGACTTCCAAACTGTACCTATAGAAAGGAAACATGTTGCTTCGGAAAAAAAAAAATAAGGTCAACTGGAACCAGTGAGATGTTCACATAAGGTCAAAACTGTCAGACGTTCTTATACTGGCAGGGAAACAGCAAGATATTAAACCACCCCCACACACAAACCCACGCACGCACGCACAGACACACACACACACACACACACACACACACACACACACACACACACACACACACACACACACACACACACAACTGGACGTCAGGTTTGAGCCTGAGCTGCATGAGAATTAATGCTTATAATTACCCTGCAGTAACTTCACAGATAACGATCATCCTCATACCAGCGGAAAAAAAGTTCTAACAAGCCAGAGAGTGGAAGACGAAGCGAAGCGGAGAAGTGTGTGTGTGCATCTCAATGGGACGTCAGGACGAAGAAGTGAAAAGGCAAGAAAGGATGATTCTGCACTTATTAATTAAACCCAGCATCTACTGTAATTACTAAAAATCTGAGAATCTTCACACAATTTTCTCTCATTTACTTTCACTCTCACTCAATTCTCACAATGCATACAGAGTCAAGCATACATATTAAACAAGTTATGCTCACCCCTTACACCACATTGTCAAATAAAGCCTCTGCCCACCACAAACATACACACCCACACACATACACACTCACACACATACACACTCACACACCCACACACCCACACACTCACACATGCAAACCCACATGCAAACCCACCTGAATGTCACTCTGTATTTCGAACATGGCCTTACAGCAAACTGCTTACTTTGTAACACCTACGTGTCACTCAACATTATTCGCCTGGCTGTTATCAATATTGTTTTTTACTTCAGTCAACCACTAGAGGCAATCAAATAATTACCCCAAAATAATAAACATAATAATAAGAGATAAGGAAAAAGTTCATGTTGCGAGAATGTGAAGTCATGTATTTGCCTTCTTCTCACATATTACTCTCAGTGTTGGCTTGTTCCGCTTTTCTTTTTTTTTTCTCTCTTTAAGTTGCCCATCCCGTACAGAGTAAAAACAAGCCTAGAGCCAATCACAGGGAACTCAGGGCATGAAGGATACACGCTAGTCAGGGTGGCACTCCAGTGCAGGGCACAAGCACTCACACACTCATGCACTTTTGGAACACCATCTAGCCGACTCTGCTTGTCCTTGGAGTACTGAATGGGAGGAAACCTACTGTACCAAGCACAGGGAGAGCATGCAAATTTCATGCACCCTGACACACCTGAATTGAAACTTGAACCCTCGACCCTGGAATTGCAAGGCCACTATGCTAACCACTATGCCACCACGTTCACCCAATTTTCATTAATTACTGTATTCATTCATCTTCTATACCAGCTTATCCTGTATGCAGGAAACCCATCAAGCACGCAAACTCTATGCACACAGAGCCGAGATGGGAATCAAACCCATTTTTCTTCTTCTTTTTTAATTTATTTATTAGTGTAAACAATAATAACCCACTCTCATTTGAGCATCTGGTGTTCATTGTTGAAAAGGAACCCAAGCTCCCATCTGGATCTGTTGCAGTTTGCTTATAAGACAGGAAAGACAGGAGACAAATGCGTGCGAATAAGATCTATTCTTTATCTGTCAATCAGCATGGTTGCATGAAAGCGTTCATACTCTTTCCTTTCCTCTAATCATTACACACAAACTACTGACACCACAATAGTGGGGCCTCTTAAAGGGCAATGACAGAGTAACAAAATTAGTAGCCTAGAATGAGAACAATAATATCAAACTAACTGAAGCAAAGTCTCAAATGATCCATCAGGTCCTGAAGCCGCACTGCACCCCCACACTATCGTGCTACCACTTACTACCATAAAGTGATTTTTTTTTTTTTTGTAGCAAATGTCAGAAATCTTATGTTAATTGTTGTTAGCCATTTTTTGGTCCCGCAAACATCACTAACTTTAGCATTAGGTTCTCTCTAATGGAGTCATGACCACTGGACCAATGACCGAAGCCGTCAATGGCCAGTTTACTGTGACTTCATGTACATCAGATTGATTGAAAGCAATAACACAACCATTTCTTCATGTTGTCGATTAACGATCGGCCATGCATTAACCCACTTGCCCTTACTGCCCTTATTATTACTTCAGCAGGTAAACTCTGATCACTGGGGCTGTATCTTACATCATGCAGCTGTATGGTAGTCCATGCCCTTACACTACTGATGGGACGATCATCAATTCTAGTCGATGATCAGTTGATTTCCTGTGTATTTGAAGCAATTTATTATGAAAAATAGTTCATTGTTACATGTTTTTTTTTTTTTTTTTTTGTGCAGCTGAGCAACTGTTGTATATACAGTAATGACAATAACTGCGCATACTCACAAGATGGTGTGTTTGGCTGACTGAAATGTGTCGAATGTCAAACTGGAAACTATACCAAGTCCATTTAACTCAGTGGGACTGCATATGACTTCATAAGAGTCTCAGCTGAACTGAAGTTTGGTCCCAATTATTTCCATTGTACTCGTGTTCTGGGTGTCAAACTTCATGATTGGTGTGCAGAGCAGGAAAACTTATAACAAACAAGTCATGCAGACCTGAATTCTGATTTGTTTTTGGTTGACAGATTTGGAAAAACCCCATAAGAGCAATCAAGTATTGTACGATCACTGATTGGTTTACTCAAACTGAAGAATGATCATGGAAGGGTTACAGATTCCCATGACTACCACAGACTATATATTTTTGCTTTTTAATTGGTTTATTTTGGTATAGTGGACATTACAAAATTATCGATGAAATGTCCTCTTTTAATGATCAGAAAATTCCCCGGACTTTAATCCCACTGAGAACGTGTGGTCAATCCTCAAGAGACAGGTGGAAAAACAAAAACCCACAAAAACTCCAAGTACTGATTATGCATCTGTCAGCATTTGACCCAGAAGTTGATTGACAAAATGTGTTCGGTTTATATTGGTGTGTGTGTGTGTGTGTGTGTGTGTGTGTGTGTGTGTGTGTGTGTGTGTGTGTGTGTGTGTGTGTGTGTGTGTGTGTGTGTGTGTGTGTGTGTGTGTGTGTGTGTGTGTGTGTGTGTGTGTGTGTGTGTTTGTGTGTGTGTGTGTGGTGCGTGTGTGCGTGTGTGTGTGTGTGTGTGTGGTGGGTGTGTGTGTGTGTGTGTGCGTGTGTGTGTGTGTGAGTGCCTGGGTCGCACTTTATCTTTGCTTGTATATACTAAATGTGTATAAAAAGTAAGTAGAGTGTGAAATCAATATGGGAAATTTAATTTGTATTTAGATATCCTTTTTTAACATAGATACAGTCGTACATGAATGGGAAAACCACGTGTGTATATAGTACACCGTGTATGTTTTGGCTAAAATGAAAAGGGAAAAAAAATATTTCAGACTATTAACATCTGGGCCTGATATCCGCTCCTGGTTCCCCATCTGCGCTCTTTCTCTTTCATATACACTCAGGGTCACACATGGAGAAAAAGAAAGAAAGAAAGAACGATACAAACATGCTTAAGGTCTAGAATGAGTCAGACAATATTTGCTTATTCTTAAGACTAAGTTAGGATGCTGTACACTTAATTACAAACACACAAACACAGATATACACATCACGAGAGATACATTCACATGCAACACTCCAAAACAGTGTTAAGTGCAAATAGGCTCAGATTTTCTCAAATCTGAAAGTATAATGTTGACCCATCAGAACCAGAACTACAACAAACAAGAACTAGAACTCACAGCGCCTACGTTCACCTGAATTCTAATACACCTGAGACTTATTTTCATTATTGAGTTTAGCCTGATCTAGTGGACATCCACTGTATATTATTAGACCCTTGCCTGTTTACTGGACTTTCAATTTTGGATTATCTCTGCTGGGTTTGATTGAGATGATTGTTGAACTGTGTGTTAATAAATATCATAACTGCACTTGTGTTATCCAAGTCTAACATTGAAAATCTGTTTTAAATGTAATATAAATGATGAATTTAATTCAATTAAATAATTTACTATACATAATGAATTATATTATATAATGCATTGTAATATAATATAATTCATTATGTATAGTAAATTATTTAATTACTAATTAATTTACTATAGTATTATATATATATATATATATATATATATATATATATACAGTATGTCTGAAGTATATTGTATATATGTCTGAAGCAGGCAGCCTGCACTGTAAACCCGAATAAGTTGGCAAAACTCAAAAATTTGAGGTAATCAGTTACATAATTTTTTTTAAGTAATGATGTTTCCAATTTTAAGTAAACAAAACTAACAGTTTTTGAGTTTGTTGTATTTAGTAGCCTAACTCATACTATATATTTTTTTAGTTGTTGTAAATTAAATAAATTGTTGTTGGTCTTTTGTCTGCTCCTGAACACAACCCTCCCATTTGTATCTGGTCTTGGGACAGGCACTTCATCCAGTGGCTGGGGATTGAACCCAGCCCTTTTGCATGGCAGACGAAACACTCTGTTACAAAGCTAATATAAAAATTATACTTACAGCATCATGTGAAGACAGACCAATCCACCATTTTGATCAAAACCGTTCAATGTGGGCAGTTTACATGTGGATTGATGATGTCAGACACAAAAGATTTTAAGTAGTAACTTTAAGGAGACAGTTACTGTGGCTTAAAATATCAAACTTGAAAAGCTAACCTGAAAAGTGTCATTTCTACAAACTCATGAATACCAAAAAGTTCTAAATACTCATCAAGGTCTATTAATTTAAACTAATTGTAAATGTTTAAGTTAACAGTTTTCAATATGTTTAATTACTTTAAGCATTAGGGTTTACAGTGTGATCATGACTCTAGTGTACTGAAAAAGCTTTCTACTGTACCTTGATATCTAAGGGCTACAGATGAATAGCACTTAGACTGGGATAAGTGCATTGCTATAGCAGGGGATTATATGAAGCAATAAGGGAGTTTTTACTCTCATAATGGTGTTCTGTTATTCTGCAGAATGAAAAGTCCCGCTTCAACTTGAACGCCCCTTTAATTATCTATCTAAGCATATTGTGTTACTGTGACCTGCACAGGTTTTCACCCTTTGTAGTGTTACACCTTTGGAACTGAAATAACCATAATTAAGAATATATGTCATTTTTTGAAGTGGTGTGTGTGCGCATGTTTTGTGTTGTGTTTGTGTGTGTTGGGGGGGGACGTACTTTATCTTTCAATAACTATCTTGCACTTGTTTCTGATGGATCGCTCTGAGCTCTTTTGACAGCTCGGTGTTTCTTCACTTATAATTCCACATGAAAAGACACACATCTATGCATATATCCACTCATAAGCAATATATCTATTTATAATTACCATACCAAAAGAGCATTACTGAATCAATGTCACCTAAATGCACATCAAAGTAACTTTCTGAATTTCAACATCCTCTAGATGTTATTAATTCCCAACCATAGTTCCCGTCCATAGTGTGTATTGGCCATTAATAACTTCACTAATCTACATCTCAGAGGGGACACATCAGCTCTGCTATGATTTATCACCAGACAGTTATAAATACATGTATTCAAATATCTAGGAATAAAGCCATTACTTATTTCTCGCTTGCATGCTACATATACACTGCTTTAAAAAAACATAATAAAGTCAGACGGGTTATGATTGCGATCGCAGTCATAATGCCTGCGTCAGAAAGATGAATGCACTCGGGCCTTTAATAAAAACTACATCAGCACTCAGAGGCACACGGCACCCACTCCATAACTATTTTTTTAGACAGAATGATAAATTAATTTGTTTTCATATCAGAGTGGAATACTTTCCAACTGAAATTGATCTTGACTGTGTAGTGAAATGTACATGGAGGACTTTTTTTTTTTTCACCCTCATTGACGATAGACCGGCAGAAACTGCTCAATGTCACAGAGGAAACTAAATGTACACTCTATAACAGATTAGTGTTTGATGAACTACATTGCATTTTTATTAAGAATCATTATGAACCCTGCTGTTCCGTTCAGGTTAAAAACACTGTTAAGGATGCCCGTAATAGATGTCACCGAGAGATTCTTGCAAAGTTAATGAGGCCTAATAGAGTGTTCTTGGTGACTGAAAGCATTATGTACAAAAACATATTGTATAATACACAGAGAAGTTTGTTATGCTTAACTGGGGGTGTAACACAGGCTTATGACTGGTATAAGCAACACTTTAGTGCTTGTGTTGTACTTAAAGTAAAAAAATATATAGTATTTTATTCATTCATTCATTCATTCATTCATTCATTCATTTATGTGATATCTGTTAAAGCAAACAGAAGACAAAACCTGAGTAGTGCCAAACGTTTCTGTTATAATTTTGCAGTTATATTGAAAAAAGTATTCAGTCACCCATCCAAATCATCGGATTCAGGTGTTGCAATGGCTTCCAGGGTTACAGGAAGAATGATCAAAAATTCCTATAAACACACTCTTAAACCTTGTGGAAAGCCTTCTCAGAAAAGTTGAAGCTGTTATAGCTACCAAAGGTGGGCCAACATCATATTAAACCCTATGGATTAAGAATTGGATATTACTCAAGTCCATATAAAACCTTCCACAGTTCCTTTGTACTGTACAACTCCACTCCATCACGTGAGTTCATAATTGGTCTCAGCCGGATGCTATTTGGAATTTCCTGGCAATATTTTTAACTATTGGAACAGAGTAAGCTATGGAAATATGTTTCAAAACAGCATATTTGGTTTATTTGTTGT
>QNUK01000017.1:4200807-4380807 GCA_013621035.1 Clarias magur | reverse complement strand
ACTTGAACATGATGGTGCTCATGTTTTTTTTATCCCTTTTATTTTACAGTTACCTTTATCCATATGATCCTAAATGAGTTTAAATTAAATGACTTTTTTTTTTTTTTAGTAATTGTGAAAAGAACTCCATTCATTTTTAATCATACACATAAATGTAGTGCATCATTTAAATCTGTAAAGGGTCTCGTTTTATTCATGTACACTCACAATAATTACAAAACATTGCCTTTCAGTCTCCACAAATATCTTTTTGAAATGTGTTACTAAAATAAACTGAAACACCACAAATACTTCACACAGTCAATCAATAGTAGGAATACAAATGTTCACTTTGTCTTGAGTTTATTAGTTATAATGCTATATATTATTTATGTACATCTAAAACCCATATACATGTATATAAATTGTGAATAAATCAATCTCCTTGTTTTCAATCACGTTTATTTCTACTTATTTTCCCAATGCCTTTATTGCCTATTATAATGCCTAGAATATTCACTAGACTGGTACTAGGATCCTCAAATTCTGATTATAACATAGAAATAATAATCACACACACACACACACACACACACACACACACACACACACACACACACACACACACACACATACATGCATCACATGTGGAATGAGAACAGAAAACTTTATTCCTACCTGTTGGCCAAGACATTGTTGTGGGAATGAAGAACAAACTTATTAGAATATTATAAAGCACTGCTCAGTAGGTGTGTGTATGTGTGTTCGATAAGTCTGTGTGTGTGTGTATATAAGTCTGGATTTGTGCAAACATCTTTTAAAAGCCATTATAAAACATCAGATTTTTTTTTACATGTTTTTTTTTTCTGTCTAAAATGTAGGACAGTGATAGGAGAGCTCAGTCGTCTTTATCGCACCTACTCTTACCCACAAACGCACACATGCACACTCAAATGCAAGACTTTAGATTGCACAAATGCAATCTAAAACCTAATTATCTCAGATGTAGAACTGGCTCACAGGATGAGGTTTATGGACACTTTGACCTATTAGTCTGCTTCCCTGAATCAGCACAAAAGCAATCAGATTCTGAATTAACCGGATGAGCAGAAAAAAAGAAACATAAGATAAAAATGATCTTTTACAACAGTTAATTCTGACTGAGCAATCTGATTGGATGAGGGGCATTGCATGAGTGGTGATAATAATGGTAAACACCAACATTTAACTATATGTATATATAACTATATCACTTTACAGTATGTATATAACTATATGTATATATAACTATAAGTATATCACTATATGTATATAACTATATGTATATATAAATATACTGTAACTATATAACTATATGTATATATAACTATAATATACTATATGTATATATAACTATAAGTATATCACTATAAATATATAACTATATCACTATATGTATATAACTATATGTATATATAATATACCTATATAACTATATGTATATATAATATAAGTATATCACTATATATATAACTATAAGTATATCACTATATGTATATATAACTATAAGTATATCACTATATAAATATATAACTATATCACTATGTATATATAACTATGAGTATATCACTATATGTATATAACTATAAGTATATCACTTTAAGTATATAACTATATGTATATATAAATATACTGTAACTATATAACTATATGTATATAACTATAAGTATATAACTATATCACTATATGTATATAACTATATGTATATATAACTATAACATATAACTATATGTATATATCAAATTCAAATTTTAAATTCAAATTCAAATTTTATTTGTCACATACACAGTCATACACAGTGATATGCAGTGAAATGCTTATACGACAGCTCCTTGACCAAATAAATTTTTTTTTTATATAACTATAAGTATATCACTATATGTATATAACTATAAGTATATCACTTTAAGTATATAACTATATGTATATACAACTATAAGTATATAACTATATCACTATATGTATATAACTATAAGTATATCACTTAAGTATATAACTATATGTATATACAACTATAAGTATATAACTATATCACTATATGTATATAATATATGTATATATAACTATAAGTATATAACTATATGTATATATAACTATAAGTATATCACTATATGTATATCACGTCGCATCGCAGGAGTTCTATAATTGTTAATTACACTAACTGTCAGTCAAAGCCTGCGTGAATGTAGGTCTGTACATTTCACCATTTTGATGAGAGAGAGAGCAGCCTGCCAATAACACAGTCAAAACCAGTAACAGAAGCAGGTTCAACAAGAAAACACACACAATAATAATAATAAGAAGAAGAATGTCTTATAGGTCAATCTGTACTACATCAGAACCATCAGTGTTTCTACAACGTTAACTAGCACACTTCTAACACAAGGCTGAATCCCAAATCTCTCTCTAACCCCTGATCAAGGGCACTACTTTTTTTGTGTGACAGTGGATTGTCCACTCAACATACTGTAGCACACTAGCTTGGTATTTAACACCATTTGGGTAAAAATATAAGGATAAGCATATTTACAGGATTGTCCAACACCTCTATGGTTTATTCTTTTGGCTACTTTGTACCAGCAAGAATTTAAATCTACTTTCACTCCCATTAATTACACTAACTAAACTGTCTCCAGTTCTGCCAGTTGGGGTTAGTTAGTTCTGCTAGTTGCGGACGGACTGGTGTTGGTGGAGCAAAATAACTAGTTAAATAAAGATCTGTTGATAATTAAGTGTGTTTGTGGAACTGCTGTCCTGAGTCAGCACTCCCTCTTATATGATATTGCTGAAGCATTTACTGGTTACTTTTGGAAGTGTCAGTGCTTTGTGCCAGTTTGGGGTAAGAGTTTAATTTGAAATTTTAAATATATTTTAAATGACTAAATTAAAACCTCAAGAGTGAAAAAAAATAGAGCAAATGGACTTCTAATGCTTCTAAAATGTAAATAATAATTGGAGTTTTTTTTCTAGAATGCTGTGCAACATTATGTAAATGTAACAACATATTGTTCTTTATAAAAAAAACACAACAACAATAATTAAATTCTTGTTGGCAAGTTGCTGTGCTGTATTAATAAAACGCATTTGCTGCTATGGACACAATTAACCCTCGTTAAGTATGTTCTTATAGATAAAATTCTATGGTTGTGATTTATTTCTGATTCATCATATATACTGTAGGGTAGCAATATGGGTGAGAGAAATATATCAGTATTCGCTTAAAGGAAATTTCTTTTCCCTTGGTAATGTTATACTACACCAAAAGCGTAAAATACTTTCAATGCTGGTTAGGAAATAAATGTTTCCTAAAAATAAGCAATAACCAGAAACGACAATGTAATTAAAGATCCAATATACCTAAAGCTAATGATAACAGAACTCCCTCCCCATCTCTCTCTCTCTCTCTCTCTCTCTCTCTCTCTCTCTCTCTTCACAGAAACAGTCTAAAGATCAAGAGTTTCACTGAAGCAGTGGGCAGTGCTGGGACCAAGCCCAGAAAATCCTTTAACCACCCAATCAGTCTCTCTGAGGCAGCCTGTCCCCGCACACACACTCACACACACACGCACACACACACACACACAATCTCAATTTGCTTCTCACCTACTCTCACACACGACAAATTACCCATCAGCCTCAGCACAGGCCAAGATGAGATGAATGAATCGAGCTGCATTGCAAGGTCACATGGGAACACAGTCCAATGTAATTTAATAGCAAAACACTTAAACAATTATAATTGTTTCTTCATTTCATTCTTCCCGTCTTGCTGAATGGCAACTGATGGCAGCCGAAGCATTCTCAAAACAACGTGTACAGTATGTTCAACAAATAAGCATGTGATATACTAAACTATGTACATTCTCTCTCTCTCTCTCTCTCTCTCTCTCTCTCTTATTCACCAATAACACTTTGCAAGTGACAAGATGCAATTCATACTGATCTGATATTTATGGGTAGCAGTTACACGTAGGCTTTTTGTGTCTGGAGCTTGCTTTTGTCTGCACCAGAGACTTAGCTAAAAAGAATGCAAACTGTTTTTTGTTATTGCACCAAAGAACGTCCTCCAAAAGGCTGGTGGGACAATGTTTCCAAAAGTAGGCCTTCAAATATAGTCACAGGCACACTCCTATTTAACTCCACATTAAATCCTGATTTATGCTTCTGTGTGAAGTGTGCATCAACCCTAGACCAAGGACTAAGCACGGGTCCTAAGGAGTGTCCTGAGTCTCTACTTGTGAGCTGGTGCATCTACGTCGCTCTGCTTGTTTTCATTTCATGTCTCTTTTTTTGTTTCTGTTTTCTTTTTCTTTTTTCCTTTTAAGCAGGAAGAAATGTTATCTGGCTGGTGAGATGCTGTAGTTACAGTACAATACAGTACATTTCCCTGCCAAAAATGTTGTACTGCAAATAATTATTGTGTTTGTTTGTTTGTTTGTTTGTTTGTTTGTTTGTTTGTTTGTTTGTTTGTTTTCTTTGGTGAAATGGAATGTAAAATGTGCCGAGGTGTAAAAAAAAATGTTGGTCAGGTGTGTCTATGGTTTCAGTTTAAACAGTATTCAAATGATGGGTTAAATCAAAATTATTAATCAAAATTATTAATCAAAAATGTAACAATACTTATCAAAATCCTATACATATATTGAAGTTAAAAACAAACACACAAGCAAGCAATTAAACAAAACCACAAATGACATTTTATTTGCTTTAATTTCTCTTATAAGCAAGAAAACAGATTACAATTAATTAAATAATTGAGAACAGAGAACAATATCCACATGTCCTACTTCTACTCTGAATGATTTTTTTTTAAACCTACACAAGTATTTTATTTTGCTAAATTTCCACCATTACAGTATGTTGATTATTACCGTACTAAAAACAATACACTAGATTAAAGACACATTTGTTGTTTAAGCCTAATGTTCACACAATGTTTAGGCCTAATTTTCTCCTATAGTCCTGTTATGATTGTAATCATCTAACCACTCAGCTCTTTCAGCTCCACTTTAGCCGCTCTGTGTATACTCTGCCAGCTTAGCACTGCAAGCCATTACAGCAGCAATTTAATAGGAAATGTGTGTGGAAATATGAGCAGCATGAATATATGCATGTGTATAAATTAAGCTGAAATACCCGGCCGAGCCTTTAATGAGTCGCAGTGGAGGTGTAATTTAAAAGGAAGTTATGTAGGATTTCTAATGTTGAGGTCTGAAGAATGATTGGAGATTGTTGTGTAAATTCACTCGAATGAGGGCCAATATATTTCTGGCTCATTGAAGTGAGCGCACTGCAGTAATACCGGGTCGTATTATTCTCATTGCTTTGCTCACTGAAGCAAAAGGTCCATAATCAATGTTCCAGACACACTCCAAAAGTGTATGTGTGTATATGTGTATGTGGGATAGAGAAATGGAGAAAAAAAAATGTGTCAAGGCTTATCTGCAAATATTAACATATAGGCATTACTGTCCAAATGCCTTATTCATAATAAAAATAATAATAATAATAATAATAATAATAATATTTAAAATCAATCATTATTTAAAATGTAGGTGTTTGAAAGATCTTTGTTATGTAGCTTCCTTTTTCTGGTGTTCTGAGAAAAAAACCCGCATACACCTTTTAAGGGTTATATTTAAGCAATATCACATGAGAGGAAGTTCTGTGTTGCTGGATATCAGCATCAAATAAAGATCAGGTCAGCCTGACCCGATGTGATCAGATCAGAATGAGAGTGGTGGTGTAAACATTTGATAATAAGTTAAATAGGTAAATATTCACCATGAAAACTGATTGTCTTGTCTGATTTTTTTTCTCTATTGTTGGAATAAATATATTCTTTCTCTGCATATTTGCCCCAACCTAATACGATTAGGTGATGTGACAAGGTTCTGGGAAGAAAATGTATCTTCTATTCCTGATCATTAAACTTTAACAGAGCAATCTCTCCAGCAGTCTTTAAAACTTTGATCATCTGGGTCTCTGACAGAAGGTAACTCTTCTGTACTTCCTTTTAAATGACACCTACTGTGACTCATTAAAGAATCAGTGGGGTATTTTAGCTTAATGAATAGACAAATATTTTGCTCAAGATCAAACCATAGTCTCTGGAGCTAGGGTTTTGTTTTTAGAGAAAATCCATAATCTATGCAGAAAATGCAGCGTGACACGGATAGCTACCAAAACCACACACACACACACACACACACACACACACACACACACACACACACACACACCGATTGTTACCCTTCTAGAATAGGTTGATAAGTACAATGGTTTAATTAACACTTTGTCAGTACTTAGTGCACAGAGCTTATAATCATCTATGGCTTAAGAAGTCTAATCACCTGCCACCTTTACTCAGATCTTATCTCTCACTTTAAACAAACACACTTCTGGATGTGCCATGTTTCTGACTCATTCTTGTCAACTGATTGTATTAATTTAAATACTGAGAGTCGTGCGTGTGTGTCTGTGCGTGCGTGCGTGCTTGTGTGTGTGTGAAAACTGTCAAATATTACAAAAACATGTAGACAGGCCCTATCTGCAAAAAAAAAAAAAAAAAAAAAGTCATTTTCAAGGGTTCTTTTAAAGTCTCCAAGACATTATTGTGGGACATTCCTCAGACATCTGCAGGATGAAAGCAGATAACATCCTTTATATTTAGGACTATATATACAAAAACTCCCGCTCAAAATTTTGTGATCACTTGCAAATTTCTTTGTTTTTGTTTAGTGATTTATTTTCTACATTATATGACAACACAATGTCAAAACTATGGATTTCAAAACTATGAAACAATATGGAATTAGGTAACTATGTGACAACAACAACAACAGTCAATTGTTATTTTTAGACCAGAATTGGGCTTTTCCGGAATAGTTCTTGCAAGAGCAGTATTGTCAAGTACATTTGCAAAACCCATCAAGCACCATCAGGAAACTGGTGCTCATGAAGACCTTCCCAGAAAAGCAAGACCAAAACCTACCAGTGCTGCAGAGGAGAAGTTCACTTACAGTTACCAGTCTCAGAAATCACCAATTAACAAAGAGCACCTCAAATTTTAGCTGTTATGGAGGCTTTACAGAGCATAAGTAGGAGACACATCTCAATATCAACTGTTTAAAGGACATTAGTGCATATTTTGGATGTCTTCAGCATTGTTTGACAATGTAGAAAGAAATTAAAATCAGGAAAGACTACGGAATTAGAAGTTGTGTCCAAAGGTTTGACTGGTAGTGTATTACATGTATATACAGTATATATATCCTGGCAATGTTCCCTGAAGGTCTGATTGGGAATGTTACATGATACACAGGAACCACACAAGGACCATTAAAAACATCAGTAAGATGTAAGATCACACAGAGACTGTTTGTACGGGAACCAAATGTGAACATCACAAATGTCTCCTGAATGGACATCCCCTGTTTGTTGGGTACATGCCTATTGATAAACCAAATTTACATATTTTGAACAGAAATGCTGTCCCAATTGAAAAACCTCCCCTCAACCACCCTTATTTCAGTATTATATGCTTGCAAATAAACTTGAACAGATTATCCTAGCTGCTAATATTAATATTTGCATGTTTCTATGATAGCCTTTCAATGATTATAGTTCATTAGCTAATCTGGCATGTGTTACTAGCTAGAACAGCTAGCTTGTTAGTCACCCACTTGGGAAATCGTATTGTAAACAGGCTAGCACATAAATTAGCATTATATTAAACAACCTAGCACATTAACTAGCCTAGAGGAGACATGCTAATGCAGCAAACAAGCTAAACCCATACTGCAACATGCTTTACTAGAAGCGTTACATTCTGTAGCTGTCACTTTTGGGCCCACAACAAAACACTAATGGATTACTTTAGCTAAGCTACCTTTATAATTTGTTCAGTTACATTTGTCTTGCTAGTCTAGGTGTCAAACAAGTAGTGTGCGTTGCGTGCCACGCTGAGTGAAATAGCTCCTGTTAGTTCAAGCAAGCCATAAGAAAATAGACAGATTTTTAGTCTATGACATGACACTGACGGCTGAAGGCTTGAAACGTCTGTACAGTTTAACGGAAAGATTTGGCGACAGCTACTTAAGCAGCTGTGACCAACATACTGACTTTAAGCATGCTATTTATGATGCACAGCCATGGTGTATAGGGGGGAAAAAATAAATGGGAAAAAAAAATCGAATAAATAAATAATAATAAAAATGTCTGTATTAATTACAGTGCGATTAGTCCAGGCTTTGTGGAATGCTGTATCATTTAATTGAAAAACTAATGATCACATTTTTGCCAGCTTCTAATTAGAAAACATTGCAAACTTTATCGCAGCTCCACCGATGCATGCAAACACACACGCACACACACATACACAAACACAAAAACACACAAACCGCTATTTTTTTCTCTCACACCCACTCACTCCTATAAAGCCCTCTAACACACACACACACACACACACACACACATGCACACGCACACCAGATTCAGGGAGCCAATGCCCACTCTAGTCTCAGGTTCCTCTTCCCATTGTAAACCATCTACCACAAGGTTCAACACTTTTTGTGTTTTGAGATGCCTTTCTGCTCACCAAGGGTGTACAGAGTGCTTGTTTGAGTTCATGTACCCTCCTTGTTCGCTCGATCCATTCTGGATATTTTCCTTTGACCTTTGTCACTGACATGATTTTGAAACAAGATTTATCATTGGCTCATGATTCTGTCTAAACTCTAGAGACTGTGTCCCTGAAAAAGCAGCAGGTCTGGTAGTAACAACAATGACACAGTGAAATACACAGCAATCACACTCATTTTTCCTCACCTGGATGTTTAATGTTAAGATTAAATGAAGCTCTTTGATCTGTATCGACATAAATGTAAATGTAGCGTTGTGCTGCTGACACATGATTGGTGATCAGTGTATCTTTATGCTTTGCTTGATTTCCGAGGCTTTAATTGACTCTCACACACACACACACACACTGAAGTTCTGAAATCACCTGTCTTTGTAGGTGGTCCGAAAACTTCAAAAGAACTGTGTGTGTGTGTGTGTGTGTGTGTGTGTGTGTGTGTGTGTGTGTGTGTGTGTGTGTGTGTGTGTGTGTGTGGTAGTAGCGGTAGTAGCAGTAGTAGTCTCACATTCTGTTATATATATACTGTATATATACAGTACACCCAGGAGCATGCCAGTGTTTTTCTATTTCCCAATTCCATAAATAATGAGAAAGAAGATGAGAGAAGAAAAGATGAATGTGGTAATGAGGAAAGGGAAGAGATGTGCTGTATGGATGTAAAAGATGGAAAGAGGGAGGCCTAAAGGAAGCGATTAGGAGATGGAGAGTACCAAATCCATTCATGCTGTTATGAGAGAGTCATCAGTGTCAAATTGTCTTCTTGTTCAAGAGTTTAGGGTAAAGAGGAGGAGAAGAGGAGCAAAGAGAGACAGACAGACAGAGAGATAGAGAGACAATGGAGATGGAGACAGCTAGACATGCGGAAGAAGGTGTGTGTGTGTGTGTGTGTGTGTGTGTGTGTGTGTGTGTGTGTGTGTGTGTGTGTGTGTGTGTGTGTGTGTAACCTAGAAGGCCTGGCATGTCTCCAGCCGCTCCCTCTCAGCCACTAATAGGGCTCCATTCAGGCTCTGTGTGCTCCTCTAATTGAAGGTAATTGTTGGGAAGAGGCCGGAGAGGAGGAGTGTGACACAGCCTTCAGTCTGTTCCTTCTTTCCCTGACGGCCAGAGCGGCCATGACCCACGATCACGTTTCATCACACACACACAAGTGTGCGATTGTGCGCTTGCTTAAATGGCCATCTTGTACTGGAGTGACAGCTCCAAAGATGGGCGGAGCCTGATGACAGCACGGAAGAATGGAGGATGACAGAGGACGAGAGAAAGAGGAGGAGATGCACAGAGAAAGAACGATTGTTCTGTTCATGTGGAGAAACCCAGAGTCTTTCCCCCGGCAGTCCAAAGTCGCCGCACGCACACAATCACGCACGCATATACACACAGTGTTACCCACACACACACACACACAGGATACACAGGTGATGAAATAATGATGAAATGAGAATTGGCCTTGCTGAGTGAGGTGTGTGTGTGTAAATGTCTTTCACTGGGTATGAAAGACATTTACAGACACACACAGTACAGTAGGTATATAATATATACATATAATATATAATAGGATAATAATAATAACAATAATAATAATAATAATAATAATAATAATTTGTTTTGATGTTCTTCTTAACTCTTTTTCTAATACTTTTGATACATTCCATGTAAGATCCCTGCAAGTTTTGTAACAGGTTAATAACTTCTGTTTTGCAGCACTGGAGATAAAACCTTCTCCTGTAGTCACACTAATTTGTCTTTTCCTATATTACACCAAACCTGAGCTTTCTGCAATCTTCATATTTTTTCTCCCTCCTGGTTCATATTGGATTTCCGCAGTGACGGATTCTATCGAGTGTGCGCAGAGCGTCCGGGGCTGAAATAAGCATTTACCTTCGCCGCTCGAAGCTCGTAACTCTGCGCTCGGCTGCATTTGGCCATGCGGACGCAGCCAAGCGGGAAATCCAGATTCCGGCACTATCAGGGAAATGGCACGCATGAGTCGGGTGCCTAAGTTGAGCTCCTAATCAGGTCGGCCTAATGGTAACTCTCCATCACGCTAAGATTGAGCGCTAAGCCTAAATACCAATGCTCCTTTTCCAGCTAAAGCGATTCCTATATTACTTTTCCCCCCGTAAACCTGGGCAAGCATCAGAGACGGAAATGAAAAAAAGAAAAAAATTGTCTGTCTTTCCTTCTCTCTCACTTTCGCTCCCTCCCTCTTGTTGTAGTCAGCAAACATTTTGGCCCCCGAATCGCTCGTTCACTCGAGCGTGGCTGCAGAATCAACAGCGCTATCTCCCCTTTGCGATGTTCTCGGATGAAATTCAAAGCGACTCTGGACATCCGTTTCTGAAGCCGTGTCAAGAGAGATATAAGGGTGAAAAAAAACTCCAGCATGGAATGGAATGGGGATTTATTCATTGGCATTATCAAAAATGTATGGAGTGAAGAGTGTGGATTGACTTCCTTCTTTGCCGTGCTAGCTTTACTAGAGTACTTTCAGGTCAGAGAGGCCTGAAGGCATGTCCGTGTGTCTCCTAGGCATCAGAGACTGCTGGTAATTACCCAGATTACTTGAATTCTCTTGTTTCCATTAGAGATCGGTTAATTATTCAATGGTTTTATCTAAATAGCTAAAAGAGCTGATAAACAATGTGGATGGACCTGATCCTTTTTCGTTTAGCCTTTAAATATGTGTTAAACTGTAGTGTCAGGTGCAAGGGACACCTAAACAGATCAATCAATCGATCAAGCAAGCAAGCAATAAATAAGACCATTTCATTCTCTTTAGTTTCCTCATAAAAAAATACCATTATACCATACATTCAGTGCTATGTAACATGATTTGCAGAAAGGTAAAATAAAAAAGAATGATGTGTGGTATTAATCAGCATGAGTAAACTGAGCTATTCAAAAGTCCCAGTGCAATCATAAATGTTGAATGCACTGTTAAGGAAAGATAAAATAACTGATTGGTAGATTCTCGTGAATGAAAGCATAAAAGACTTCTAGCACAGTAAAACCTCTTAGCTGCAGTAAAACATTTAAATGGCGCAAACATTTTAAAGATTTGCGAATGACACTCCCGGGTGGCTTGGAGACCACAGCAGTCATTCCCATGAACATTCGTTGGCTGGAATGCTTGATCTTCAAAAACGATGGATAATTTGTGGGCATCTTGTGGAAGTGACGCATCTGTCTGTGGGAACTGTGCACACAAGTATTCACCAACACCACTTACGCAATACAGCAATTCAGCTGGGAGTTAGAGCCACATCCAATTTACAGTCCTGACCGCTCCAAAACATTTCTTCATGTTTGGGCCACTAAAGGAGTTCCTGGGAGGCCAACATTTCAGATGTGAAACAGGCAGTCCGCTGGCTCCAGCATACTTAAAAATCTTTCTTGGTGAAACTTGATGGTATCCAAGACTTGAAACACTGGAATAAGTGCATTTGTGTTGGAAGGGATTATATAGAGAAATAAAGGAAGCTTTACTCTCATACCTGTGTTCTGTTATTCTGCACAATCAAAAGGCCTGGTTTGCCTTGAACAGCCCTCGTATTTTATCCATGCCAAAATGTATAATACAAAGTGACATAGAGGGAACTTAAAAAATACTCAAATAAATTAAATATTATATATATATATATATATATATATATATATATATATATATATATATATATATATATATATATATATATATAGTGTTACTGTTAAACATACTTGGCAGTAGAATTACCAGTAATCCAATACATTTGCTCTTTTGGAATCGACTCATATTCAAAGCTAATTGCTTACAAGGCAGGAGACATTAACTGAAGGTTAAAGTTTGTGCCCAACCTTGGCAGGGATTTGACAACTAAAGGCTTGACCATGGAGGAAACTCTTCGCTTTACCAGCTGATTAAAACACTTTCTAGCACACTAAACATGCCTTAACAGATGAGCTTTATTTTTTTCTAGCATCTACACTCATTGTGTTAAAAGTATGGGTTTACCTAAATAGTCTCTAAAATAAAGATCATAAAAACTATCCATGAATTTGCATTCTTGAGCTTAGCTAAAATATAAGCTCTCCCACTATGCATTGTGTTTCCTGGTATTTCTCTATGAGCCAATGCACTGCACTGATTTCCCAATCGTGAACAGTATAATCCAGTAAAAAAAAAAAATACTGTAAAACAAATACTGTAAGTTTGCAGTAGTCTTTACAATGTTTCTTTTCCTTTTATACATGTTGCTTGTGTGTGTTTTGTACTTGTGCTGCTTGATCGTGGAGCTCACGTGTCTCTTGTGTCTAGCTGATAATTAGTCTGATGAAATGAACTTTAAATCTTTCTGTTCCATTCAACAGTCACATTATAATCATCCCTCTTTATCCACAGCCATTAAAAAAAAGTGTGGAATGAAATGAGGAATTATACATTGGCATTAGGAAAATGGCATTGTGGATGGAACAGGGTAGATGGAAGTCGTCCTTTGCCCTTTAAAGACGTTGCTAGTGTGTATTTTTGGACCTGTGGGGCCTGATGGTGACATTGGGTTGATAATTAGTCAGATGAAATGGACTTTATTTCTCTTTTCCATTTCAGATTCACACTATAATCGTTGGAGTTTAATTAAAAGTCTCAATCAATCTGCTGATTTGGTGCTACAATAATGGTGCGCCTCCACAATGAAAGCTTAATCCGATGTCGTCCTGCTGTGACATCTGATGCCTGCAAAGACAAACCGTCTTTTTTTTTTTTTTTTAAGACAGACTTTTAAAAAAATGTTTAATAGACCAGCCTTTTAAAAACTCATTATGAGAGCAGAGGAACAGTAGCCATATATACCACAATGCACCAGGCGAGGATTAGGCCTCATTTGGGAGGTGAAACGCAATTAGGACACTCTGGATTACTTTCCTTTTTAAAGTTATGGAGACACAATGAAAGAAGCAAGGAACAGCTCTCAGTCCTTTAGCTCCCATCAGCACCATCGGAACCAACCTTGTCATGCTAATCGCTAAGCTATATTCTCTTTATAAATGTCTTTAGCTTCAAAGCTTCGTCAAAGTCTTACATTTCACGCAGGAGTTTAGAAAGTGAACCTCCCTGCCGCAATGTTTCGTAAGAAGACAGAAGTTAAATGTTTTAGGACATGCTTCGTAAGGAATTAGCAAGTAAAAAAGAAATGAAAATAGTTCTTGCTAATGGAAACGTTGCTAAATGCTGACCGGTGAATCCACAAACTTGACACCAAAAAAACCTGTAAGGGGAAATTGGTACAAGAAAAAAAGCTGTATTAAACCTGACAACCAGTCATTTTGGATTCATTCGGATTAGCTTGGGGTGTTTTAGCCAACATGTAGGGGCTAGCTTAAAGGTTTAATGTTTAGCATTTGCAACAAAAAAGAGCTGTAGCTGAAATTCATTATTATATTATTATCTGCTTGAGGTGCAACCAAGGACATCACCTATCAAGTTATTAATTAAATGTTTAGTTTTCTTAATAATAATAATAAAATAATAATAATAATAATAATAATAATAATAAATAAACTAGCAAAAATGCTACAATGTTTGTTAACAGAGAGAAAGAGAGAAAGAAAGAGAGAGAGTTATTTCGCACTATAAAGGCAGATTGAACAGTTACCTTAAATTACCTTAAATCCTGAGGAAGTAAGAGTGCGTGCAAACCGTATAGCTCTGATCCGCCCTACACTCCCATAGCCGCGAGTGATTAAACCACCGGCATATATTAAATTAAACCATTCTACCCTTAAAAAATTAATGAGACAGGTATGAGGAACGCTATGATAATGAGCAGAGTTAAGATGGCTCCTCGCTGAACAGATACGCTCACCACTAATCCGAACACGCCGCTTTGCACTTCCTTCCCTCTTTCTCTTCTCTGTACGCCGAGTCGCTTTTAAGCCGAGATGAAACCTGGAAAAATAATCAGCAGGTAAAGATGTTATAAAAGGAAGATGGGGCGTGGGGGGAGGTGTTGTAGCTCTAGTGCACTGTTCGTTAATTTGGCTGATTTTCCTGCAACTGGAGTGTAGCATGAATCTACACACACACTCACACACACCTACACACACACACATACCATGATGGAGCTTTACAAAGCATTTGTAGGAAACGTTTGGCCAAAATGGCTTAAAAACATTTCTTTTTTTTTTTTTAACAAAATGTTTTCAAGACGTCTCCAAAGTTTACTACTTTACAGCAGTTTTGCATTAAAGGTAAATGAAATATGGTTCACTCGCTCACCAGTAGGAATAAACTAGTTCAGAATTAGCCTTCAACAAAATAATAGAATAAAATGTAATAAAATAAAATTAAATATGCACAATTTTAAATCTAAGTTGAATCTGGGTTTTTGTTATTATTATTATTATTATTATTATTTATTATTATTATGCAAATAACTTCTGTTGTATAATTTGTACCTCAAAGTTAAATGTTTGCATTTTGGTTTTTATTTGGATAAAAAGTCTAAAGGCTTTTCGACGAAATACCAAGAAATGAAGCAAATCAAACATACTTTTACGAGGCCATGCTAATGTGTGAACACTCTCTCGCGCACACACAAATGCACACAAAATCGCACACTGAGGGATTCTGTAACATAAGACACGAGAAAATGTGATGGAGTAGACTTTTTTTTTTTTGCAAAAGTTGCTAGCGACTCTGTCTTTCACTCTCTCTCCCTCTCACACACACACACACACACACTGGTGTCGTAGGGCTCTCAATCTCAGCTGGCAGTCTTTCAGTGTGCAGTTAAAGGTCCATCCGTCATGCTGCAGCCTAACCAAAACAAAACGGTGCCAACTGGTAGCTCTTAAAGCGGTTTTCAGTGCAACAGCCTCCTCCCTCACCACCGGCACCATGATTAATGTGAGGCATACAGACAGGTAAACACACACCCTGACACTGTGTGTGTGTGTGTGTGTGCGTGCGTGCGTGTGTGCGTGTGTGTGTGTGTGTGTGTGTGTGTGATTAATTTCCAGTGTGGAGACAGGTAAACAGAAGGATATTTACATGCTTTATCCTCCTCCCTGTTCCGACTTAGTTCTCCTAAGCCGGAGATATTTTATCCTTTCAGCTAAAACTGTTTATTTTCTTTCTTTCTTTTTCTTTTTTTGCTTTTGACGCTCTGACATGGACCACTCTCTCTTTCACCATCTTTTGTTACCATTTCTCTTCCACTCACTTGTTATCTCTTTACTTCTGACTCTTTCTCTATGCAAAGATTGCAGGTACACTTGCAGACAAACAAAAAGGGACGAAAATTAAACAATAAAGCTTTTTAATACATTTATTTCCTTTTTTTCCCCAGTGCATGGTTGAAAGTCTATTTTTAAGTAACAGATTGATTGCACTATGAAAGTACCTTATTTGTTTATATTTAATTATATAAAAAGTGTCATATACAGGTAATATGTACAATTAATAGAATGGAAATATATAAAGCACACTTTTGTTTCAGTATTGATTTATACAATGCATTTTAAAACCATATAGTGGACATTCTGTATACAGTACTGTCCCATGTCTTGAGTCACCCATCATTTCTTCATATTATATGATATACATTAAATTAAAGAAATGGAAATAAACGCATAGTTTTCTGTGACAGGCTGCAAAGTCCTGCAAAATGTAACAACCTCAGCAGCAGCCTCATTTCCCCTCTCGTCTGTTCCAATCACTCAGCATTCAGCATCACCACTGTACTAATCACCCACCTGATCATCTGTCATCATCTGCACCTGTTTCTCACTGGTTCATGCCTTGAGTTAGATGGTGGTTTATGCTTGAATGATTAATAGGTCACTGTTTGGCTTAGCAAACAAAAAACATTCCTCTGAAACTGCTTAGAAACAGTGACTGGACTGAAAATAAGAGACAAAAAAAAGTCCTTCAGAGGAAGCCTGGAGAACTATTTTTCAAACCTACATAATTTTTTTTTTTTTTTAAACATTAATTCTGCCTCTTTGAGAGCCAAATATGAAAGAATGGGGGGGCAAGACTTTTGCACAGTACTGTATATATCAATCACCTATTCAGTATACTGTACACTGACAACATGTGATAATAATATCATAATAAGAAACTCATAAGCCGTTAATATATTGTTATGATGGAAAAAGTGAAAAGTAGTACTATCCATCTACATATACAGCAGGGCCAGTTATACTCTCTAAGACTCTCAGTTACAGATGTTTGTGTGTGTGTGTGTGTGTGTGTGTGTGTGTGTGTGTGTGTGTGTGTGTGTGTGTGGTGCTGTCAGGATTCAAATTCATTTCCAAACAAAACCTTTGACAGCTGCATCACTCTGCAGCCAAAAAAATCTTAAAAATATGGCATTAGAGAGTTTCTTTTTTATTTGAACTTGGGAAAGCTCTGTGGTGAATGCTGTGCATTAGTGATGGGAAAGTTGTGAGTTTGAGTTCCAGGCCTGCTAGAGAGCCACTGTTTAGCCCTGGATCAAAAAATCTTAATCTTCAAACACGTACCTCTGTACTTCAATAGGAATCTGGCTTAAATAAAACTTGAGATGTTTTTTTTTTTCCTTCAGATTGTTCATAAGGTATTGAATAATACTCAGACAGTTGGCCTGGTAGCAGCAAAAATCCTTTTATTGTTTAGCAAGGGATAGAAAACCCCTATCATAATTTTGGGATAATAAAGATACTTTTATTTTGATTTTTATGATTTCATTAAATAAAGAGAATTTAATCGTTGATATGGTGTAGCTTATTAATATGTTTATTTAATACTTAATGGTAGAATTGTCCAGAATTTTTTTGTCAAGATTTTTCCATCATGGATTTAATGCTGAGCTCTGACCAGCTACTTATTTATTTATTTATTTATTTATTTATCTATTTATCTATCTTCTATACTGCTTATCTTATAAGAACCCTGGAGCCTATTTCAGGAAAGCTTGGGGTACACCCTGGAAAGGATGCTAATCCATTGCAGGGCACACACACCACTCACACTATTTCACACTCTACAGGCAATTTGGGAACACTAATTAGTCTACTCTGCATGTTGTTGGACTGTTGGAGGAAACCAGAGTATGCAGAGGAAACCCACCAAACACAGGGAGAACATGTGAACCCCATGCACACAGACCCGAGGTGGGAATCAAACCCTTTGACCCTGGTGGTTTATTTATTTACTTGTTTATTTATTATTGATTGCTTGCTTGCTTGCTTGATTAATTGATTTCCAAGGGAATGTTAGCTATTTATAGCTGTAATATTATAAGCTTTATCAAAAATAAGCTTGCTTCAAGCAGGTAATCAGCTGAGCTGTATTTGTTGAGGTGCAGAAGAAAGCAAGACACCTCACTGTAAGTTTTAGCTGTTTAAGCATTGCTAGCACTGCCAGTGCTGATTGACTGATATGTATCCAATCTGAGACCACATAAGAAAAAGATACTCATCTACTATCTAAAAAAAGGTAATCAGGCTGGTGAGTAGTATACCGGTGAGGGTGAATGCTGAATTGGAACAGACAAGAGGGGAAATGAGGTTGTTGCTGAGGTTGTTACACAGATCCAATTTTAATCGCATCTTTGGGCAATTTGCAGCTTGTCCCTGTAAATCATTTGTTCTAGGTAAATTGATTTAATCTACATTAAATTAAATTAAATATGAAGAAATGAGCGGCTCAAGACTTTTGCATAGTACTGCATATGATACATATAATCAGTGCGTGGCATATAAATAAGCAACTACTGTAAATGAGTTACACCCACTTATTTATTTCGTGTACATTCTGCACTGTAAGTTAAAGTAGACCTGCTAAACACTTTGTATAGCAAAATCAGACTGTGATGTCATGAAAAAACAATTCACCTGCTTGCAGCCCTGAGCTGAAGAATGACAGATATTTGGCTGATGGTGAAGAGACGTGCGATTAGACAACCTGCCAAGCATGTGTTGTGCTTCTAGCTACTAACATCCAGTATACGTGACATTCTGTCACAGAACTGTTGAGTTATCAGTAAATACAGTACGTGTCACTGCTTACACAGATTGCAGACTGATAGATGGAGAAACTGATATACTTTATTGATCTCACACATGCACACCAAGAGAGAGAGTGAGAGAATGCGTATATGCTCAGTACCTTCAAATTTTATCAAGACTCGATAGGACAGTCTTTCTGCAGCAGAGAAATACAATTTTACACTTAATAAATTAATCTTTCACTTTATCACCCGTCGCACTTAAGGATTCAATTATCTCAGCGCTCATCCTCCCATAGCTCCGAATGCGATTACACTGTTTTTGTCAGCCAGCCTTACGAAAAATAATAATCAGCTCTCCTTCTGCACATTTTTTTTCCCCCTGGATTATTTGAGCAGATTAATATTTTAATCAGGGTAAGCACAAACTGAATATTCTTTCTAAGTGCCTCCAGGATTATTAAAATAGAGTTAAAGGTCGGAAAGTGATAATAAATAAGAGCGCCGAGGTTGAAAGGCGGAGTGGTGCTGAACTGGAACTTAGTTAATCTACAGTAAAGGGCTAAAACATGGACGGGTTTAGGAAGCGAAAAAAATGACACATCACTTCTTCTCCTTCTTTTTTTTTTTTTGCATTTATGGGATACTTTGAGTAAAAATGAAATGGAGATTTAGTTTGTTTTTTTTTCTTTTTTTTCTTATATTTTCAAATATTCAATTTAACAAGGTCTGTTTTTGATGCTAGAGCCATAGTTCTAATGTTAATAGTAAGATGAGCTTAAAATAACAACTTTAGAGCTAAATTATGTTTGGTTCTTTCTTAGACAAGCTGTTGCATTGGAAAGTGATCATAAAGATGGATGATGGGGCTTAAAGCTGATAGGTATATAGAGTTTAGAAAATGAGGTTTTGTCTTCCATTTTTTTTTTTGTCTAAAAAGTGTGTAAAAATTAAGAACAGGGGGTAACGCACTAATCCTCATCATTACGGAGTCACGCCTTCCTCATTATTTTACCCGAGGCATCAAAAACTGGAATGACACCTCCATGTGTGTAAGTTGAACTCACGATTACACTCGCATGCCAAAGAAAGAAATATTTCTGTGCTATTGTTTCTTTATTCTGACAGGCAGCTAACTATGGCCAGGTATTTCGGTAGCACCATGGGCTCATACTTCATTGGCAAGCTGTAATCATCCGCCTACTGACAATTTAATTAGAGATGTGTCCAGCCAGCACTCTGTGCTTGAAATTAAACTAACTCGGCTCACACGCCTAATAATTATCTAGGCTAAACAACATGAAAGAAAATCATTTATGCGACATAATGATCTCTGTGTGTGCGTGTGTGTGTGTGTGTGAGAGAGAGAGAGAGAGAGAGAGAAAGGGGTCCCACATCCTTATCACCCTCAACCTCTTATCTTTCTAAATTGTACAATTGCAATGTCTCTGCTTGTCTGCATGATTGCATGCGTGTGTGTGTTGGGGGGTGTGTGTGTTCATGCAGCTGGATTACCATACCTGAGTGTGATACAGAATGGTTTAGATAAGCGTTATTGATCACAGGAGTTGATTGGCAGCATCTACGCAGAGACAATTGCCTTGGTGATTTCTCTGTGGTGTGTTCATGTTACATCAAAATTACGTTTTAAAATTGTATAAGGAGAGTTCAAGTCAAGCCGGGAATTGTGGAGGTTTACTATTATAAATACATTCCATCATTCTACGCAATCAAAAGGCCTGGTTTGACTTGAACGCCTCCCGCCCTGCCAAACCCCTAAAAAAAAAAAACATGATTCTGCAAATTGACAGTCAAGCTTATTTCCCAAATGACATGCCATCATCATCAGTATCAATAAATAGCAATAAATAATAAGATATAGCATTGTATTGTGTCAAGTCCTGGCTTCCTGGTTTGATTCTGAGCTCGGGTTACTGTCTGCAAGGAATTTCTTGTGGTTCTTACTGTGTCCATGTGGATTTCCTCCATGCTCTCACATTTCTCCCCTTCCAAATATGGTAGATGCAGGTAAGTGGCTTGGCTATACGCTAAGTTGGTGCACGCTGCATGCACCTATCCAGGGTGTAATCTCAAGTACATCATTCTTACTGTAGGTGTCTGAGAAAGTTTTATTTTAAAATGACTTTAATACAATAAATAAGCATCTTTCACAGTTAGATTTGAAATCATTTCACCTCTACAGTATATATAGTTATTATGACACCCTATAAAAATGCTGGGTTAATACTACATGCTGGGTTAATTTAACCCAGCAAAATGGGTAAAATATTCAATCCAAATGCTAGGCATATTTAACTATAATGCTGTTTTAATTCTACCTCACAAATAGATTATTATTATTTTTATGTTTTACATGTCTATGGGTAAAACAGTTTAAACTGTTAAATTACTTTGATATACTGGTCTATTACAAAAAAAACATACATATATGCAATAAACACCCAATTAATTGTACAAATCATAGAAAAATATTTATATTGATTTTTCAAAAGCACAAGATCAGATAATACAAAACAGGTTCAACAGCGACATCATTACGATACATTACTCAGAAGCACTAATGCCTGAGAGCAGTGCTGGTCATTATCTCCTAACATCAGGATGTAGGGGTTCGGCCTTGACACTTCAGCCTGCTGGAGATATTCCACGGTGTTGGTTCCAACCTTAGAGAGAAGGAAATTAAAAAAGTAAAAGTTTATGGAAAAATCAAGTGTTGGCTAGTGTGCATATTTGTAAGAATATTAGTGTTTTGTAACACCTCAGCTTTTTATATGTGATTGCTAACGCTAGCAACCTAGCTAAATGCTAGTGTCATGCTGGCACTACAGTTAACAGTTTAGCTTTCATAGTTTCATAGTTTAGCTAGCAGCCATTGTCAGATAAACTAGCATGCTATAGCACAGACCAGGCTGAAGGTTTGAGTGCAACACAGTAACAGTAATAAATGTTACATACAGTGAACAAATTCAGTCATAGGTGAGTGAAAGTGTGTATACAAATCTTAGATTTAACATAAAAATTTTCTCTTAAATGCGTGAGGAGGCAGACTAAAACAGACACGAAGCTGACACTGAGTACACCGGTGAACTTCGGGGGAGGGGCGGTCTTGTCTGTGATTTTAGCTGTTACAAGCTAGCCCAACTCCAACCCAGCAAGCTGGGTTAAACAAAAAGAACTCCCTGTAAATAACCCAGAAAAATTACCCAACAGAGGCAACCCAGCGTTTGGGTAGTAAAAATAACCCAGCATTTTTTAGTGTGTATAATAGACCCATAAAATCTTTTTTACAATGAAGCTTTCTATCAGACAGTAAAATAGGGTTTAGTTATATGCTGTTGAACATGTCTGAGGAGAGACGCGAAGCCTTAGATTAGTGTTTAATTAAACACTTAAAGATCTAATTCGGAAATGATAAAAATGATTCACATTTTGCTTTCCATTTAGTTTCCATTTAGTTTTGTTCATCTTGTGTGGGAGAGGTTTCTTTGTTTGACGCATTATTTCCTTTTTGCTAAATGTTGCGAAGCTCAGTCTAATATACGTATGTATAAATAAAAAAATAAGAAAATAATAATAATAAATAATTCAATAAATAAATACATTTTAACAGTAGGGTTACAGTTACTTCAATGCAGAACTACTTTTGGCCCACCCTGTATATAAAATAAAACTATGAAAGGTCTTCAAATCAAACAGGGACTTGTGATCTTTTTTTTTTACGATGACGAGACTCTTGGCCGGAGTAAACCATTTAAATTGTCCAAACGTTTTAAAGAAGGCCGTACATGGTCCTTGTAAATCAACTTGCAGAAGTAAGACATTTGTCTGTGGAAACTGTGCACACAATCATTCACAAACACCACTTGCACATTACAGGAAGTCACCCAGGAGTAACTGCCACATAATATTATATAAATTATATATATATATATATATATATATATATATATATATATATATATATATATATATATATATATATATATATATATTATAAAGAAATAAAGGTATAACCATGTTCTGTTATTCTGCATAATCAAATATATCAAATTAGTAATTATCCGTTTTGTCACTGATTAAGTTCAAGAGGGAATGTGGTGTCCATCCCAAACAATAAAGGCTTCTCATTCACAATGCACCACAATAGAGCATGGTTTAGCTGAATAATAGAAATTTGTTTAAGGAGATTTAATAAATATTAAAAAAATTTCTGAGAGTTTTAGTCAAATATGTAGTGTGAAAAATGAAGTCAATATAATTTTGGTTCATTTCCATGTTGTCGCAAACTTAACATCCTTCCATGGTGTATTCTTGAAGACAACACAGAAGGATTATTCTCCAACACAATCCTACACACACACACACACACACACACACACACACACACACACACGCACACACAATCCCAAGTCTAGTGGCCAAAAAAGAAAAAGAGTCCATCTCCACCTCTGTTTTGCTTCTTCTGTCTGCATGAATGTGAGAAATGTGGGTGCATTGTTTGTTCGTTAAGTGTGTGTGTCAGTATGTGTGTGTGTGTGTGTGTGTGTGTGTGTGTGTGTGTGTGTGTGTGTGTGTGTGTGTGTGTGTGTGCGTGTGCGTGTGTGTGTGTATATACGTGTTTATGCACAGGATTAAGGACTTTCTGTGTCTCTGAAGTGATAGCAGTGGGCAGAAAGGATTTCTCTCTGACAACTGCAATGCATCACCACATACACACAGTTTAATCTTCCGCCCAGCAAACACACACGCCAAACCCTTGCATCACAAATCCATGATATTCCAGTACATCTGATTTTCTTATTCTTGACTTTTTACCTTTAAAAGTTTAAACCTGTATGGTAAAAATAACATGTGATCTTCATGACCGTATCCATCTGCTCATTCCTAGGGCAGTAATAACAGATAACTAACTAACTAGCTTAGTGGTGCTGGGGTTTAGGGTTAGGGTCAGTAATCCAGAGCATTAACCGAGTGATCCACCACTGTCCCATGTATTGTAATACTCATTTAATATAAATATTACTCACTCACTCATCATCTATACCGCTTAATCCTGTATTCAGGGTCATGGGGGCCTGGAGCCTATCCCAGGAGACTTAGGGCACATGGGAGGGTACACCCTGGACAGGGTGCCAATCCATCGCAGGGCAAAGACATACACACATGCACTCACTCATTCACACACTACGGCCAATTTGGGAACGCCAATTATAACCTACATGTCTTTGGAGGAAACCCACCAAGCACAGGGAGAACATGCAAACTCCATGCACACAGAGACGGGAATCGAGCCTGACCGGGGATCAAACCCGGACCCTGGCGGTGCAAGGCGACAGTGCTAACCACTACACCACCGTGCAGCCCTAATATAAATATCATTTAAAAATAATATAAAGTGGATAAATATTTATGCATTGAAGGGTTAAATCTTAGTTTACGGTATAAGAGAGATAAGATAAGATTTTAGATAAGATTTTTGATAAGAGATTGTTGGACTTTCTGATGTGTTGCTGATGTGAGCATCACAATTTATTCATGTGAATTTATTTTTGGTGTTACTTCCATACAAACAGTTTGGTACAAACCAAACCTCTAGCAATTTTAATATATAATAAAATTATACACTCACTCACTCACCTTCTATACCCCATTATCCTGTATTCAGGGTCACGGCGGGCCTGGAGCCTATCCCAGAAGGCTTAGGGCACGAAGCAGGGTACACTCTGGACAGGGTGCCAATCCATCGCAAGGCAATCACACATGCACACTACAGGCAATTTAGGAACACCAATTAGCCTAATCTGCATGTTTTTGAACTGTGGGAAGAAACCCACCAAGCACTGGGAGAACACGCAAACACCATGCACACATAGATGGGAAACGAGTCTGGCCGGGAAACGAACCCGGACCCTGGAGGTGCAAAACGACAGTGCTAACCACAACACCACTGAGCCTCCATAATAAAATTAATTAAACACAATATAGCTAGTGAAGTAATTTTTTAAATCAATAAATATGTTTGCAAAGTAAAATGCTGTAGAGTAAAAGTACTGTAGGGGTGAAAGTGCAACCCCAATTCCAAAAATGTTGTGACAGTATAGAAATTGACCATAAAAGCAAAAAGGCATTATCTGTAAAGTCTCTTCACGTTATTTGACGATTTTTTTTATATGAATTTTATTGTGGTGACATGGTGACGTAATGTTTAGCACCGTGGCCTCACCCCAACATCGGTGTGCCCAAATTTCCCATTGACTCTGTGATTGGTATGGCACCCAGTGTGTACCCCGCCTCATGCCCAAGGTCTCCTGGGATAGTTAGTTAATGAGTGAGTGAAAACATTAGCATGGATGCTAAAAGAAAAACAGCATACGACCTTCCTCAGTCTGCAAGGTTTTCCTTATAGCAGATTAGTCTAAGAGGTTTTCAGTGAGTGACTTTCACACACTTACTGTTACGAGCATTGACAATGGAGAGTGTTTCTGAGTTCCTACACAATCATAGCACGTTACCTTTGTCCAAAATTATATCTGAATCTGAAATAAAGAAGTAACAAAAGCAACACAAAGCAATTCTCGGTTTCTGAGTATATAGCATGGGATATCAGGTGCAGCATGTTGGGAGAAGCTAAAACTCATGTAACTGGTAGTGATGAATTGTATAGAGGCAATTCGGAATGACTTACTGTAGGAGCAGTTACCTGGGAGATAAGGTGTTGTTTAAAATGTTACTGTGGCTGGTTTTGAATATGAGTTTTTGCAGGCAGCTGCTCTCCAACATACAGTATCAGACCATACTGACCTACCTTCACTCCCATGATTGTAAATCATAATGACAGATGACATAAAATAAATGATGAACTTTAGAGTCACATCAAACTATTGTATTTTTTTTTCCTATAACAGCACACCTGTTCATGTTTTATTCCACTTTATATTTATATTTAGTCATTGTTCAGCTCTTCTTTCTGACATGTGTTAAGAAGATACAGGATTTATCTACGTACGTATCCGAAAGATCCAAAGCAGTACAGTACACAATGTAATGTTCCGTTCGTTGTTATATCGCTTAAACTCTGCAGGACTGGAGATAGAAAAGCTTGGCTTAGAGTGCCTTATGAATCCTGAACAGGATAAAAAAATAAATATATATATGTCTTTGAGTTTCTTCGATTTTACAGACACATGAAGATTTGCAGCTGTTTACATATTAATCCTGCATCCGAGGTTGGGATTAGAATATTCCTGAATGTGCTGTAATCTCATCCTTCTGTAGATCCAACGTTGTGACTGACACATTGTCAGGAAATGATTCGGGAAGCACAAAGTCATCATCTTTTGTGGAAAACACATAGCGCACCATCCACACACGCGCGCACACAGACAGGCGCGGTTATCGGAGAGCAGCGAGTGTATCGTCTGGGTGCGCGGGATAGGCCTGTGCCTGTGGAGGTGCAGATAGCGGTGCCAAGACACCCTGTCTGCGATTAAATTAATAAATAAATAAATAAAAGCATTTTTTGGAACCATTTTTTACCTCTCTCAAATTTAATAAAGCGCCTTAAAGCAGGTAGCAGGTGAACCCGGCATCTCACGCCGATGAGAATTTTAAGCGTGTCGGGGCGACAGAGAGATATAGAGAGGTATAGAGAGGATAATAGAATAAACATTACGCTCTTTCGCGGGATGCGTGACACGTGTGGATTGCTTGCCCCGTTGGATTGTGGGACGTGAGCGATGTCAGCCCTGTGTTTAGTGACAACCTCTATTCTCCACAGCAGAAGAGTTTAATAAGACCTCATTACGAGCCTCTGACAGGAGAGTGTGCGAGAGATGTTTGTACAATGTGTGTCCACAAAGGCAGGGTGAATGGATCGGTGTGCGAGTCTGAGAGAAGCAAAAGATCCAAGGGAGTCAGCAACGGCTGGCACGCGCTGGGACTCTTGTCTCTGTCTCTGTCAAAACCGCAGGATTAGCTACTATTCTCTCTGTCTGTCCTCCTGCTTTCTGTCGTGTCTCTCTCTCTCCCTCTTTCTATCTGTTTGAAAAAAAAAAAAAGGTTGCATTATGACAGATTGGGCACCATGTGTGTTTTTCAGTCACAAAATAAACATTCCCTTTCTTCACCCTACTCTGGGAAAGAGGAAAGAATTCCAGCGTCGGCTGCCAGCGATCCAAGATGGCCGTCACTCAGATGGGGTCAGAGGAGGATGAACCAAAATGGAGCTGGATTTTTTTTTCTCTGGCAAAGATGAAAAGAGAGAGAGAGAGAGTGAGAAAGAGAGAGTGAGACGTCCATTCCAATGCAACAGATGCAAACAGAAGCCCGTTTGGCACGCAACGATGGGCAGTGTGGTGAAGCTGGCGCGGCCACAAAGAGCTGCCCCTTCTCTCCAAAACACGGCTGAGCGGACCCCTCTCCATGGCAGAATACACACACACATGTGCTGGCAGCTGCTTTATGCGTCTGGCTGAGAGTGTGATGCATTATACCTCGGCTGAGACGCCATAAAAGATGTGTGTGTATGTTTGTGTTTGTGTGTGTGTGTGTGTGTGTGTGTGTGTGTGTGTGTGTGTGTATTTTGTCTCATATACCACCACAATGCCTTCTAGTGAAATTTTAAGTAAATAAATAAACAGCCTTGTTCCAGAAGCAGCTGCATCGATGTGGACTGTCCAAACTGTTGAGTGGGACATGATGCAGAGAGTAGGAATGTGACAGAGACGGATGGAAGGGACAAGAGACGGATTAAAGTGCCAAAACTGAAAGTGCTCCTCACCCCGGAGTCGGCTGGCACCCGCTACTTCCTGCAGAGAGCAAAGGGGGGAAAGTGTAAGGTATACGAGTGGATGGAATGTAGTGCATGGATATATATATATATATATATATATATATATATATATATATATATATATATATATATATAAACTGTATATACATAAATATATGTATTATATATATGTGTGTGTGTCAACTTTTTTACAATGACGGGTGTTCAAGTAAACCTGGTACTTGTGATGACTTGTGATGAAATCTCTCATGGCTGAAAGACACTTACTGAGTGTCAAGCACAATATATCATTTACGAATGCTGCGAATGATGCTACGAGTGCATAACACGAACTTAGCTGGAAGATATTGCCACATCCCTGTACAGTCCTGACCTCGCTGCAAGCCATTTCCTCATTTATGCGCCATTAAAGGAGTTCCTGGGAGGCCATGGTTTCAGACATGAAGCAGGCAGTGCGATCATATAAAACTTTCTACCTTGATGGTATCCAACTTGTGAAACACTGAGATAAGTGCATTAGTGTAGCCGGGGATTATATAGAGAAATAAAGGGAGTTTTTACTTTCATCACTGTGATCTGTTATTCTGCACAATCAAATGTCCCGGGTTGACTTGAACACCCTTCATAATAATCCTTTGTTTTTTGTCCTGACAGAAGGGTTTGTGAGGCTCCTTGTTCAAAAATGCTTTTTCAGTTCAATCCACAAAGTGTCAGATTTCTGTACATCATGAGTGCTGTCATGTCCACCATGTGTTGTCTTCTGGAGGTATGATCAGGATCATTATCCATCCAAAAGTGACAAAAAAGGTTTAAACTTTTTAACTCTCTTTATAAATTTCTAGATAAATCTCGGTTCTGTTTTCAGACGTGTTTTGCTTTCCAGCGAAACACCCCCACAACATGATGCTGCCACCCCCATGCTTCACAGTCAGTACGCCGTTCTCGAGATTAAGAGCTTCATTTTTTTTTTCCTACATCATGCAGATCATTATTGCTAAACTGCTCTAAAACATTGACTACAGTGATTTTTCACTGACCTACACTGCAGGGATTCCTGGATTCTACTAGACGGATAAATAACTGATTGGTACTGTGCATTATTTATGCATAACATTCACACACATGTCGGGTTTGAGCTGCATACTGTATACATTTAAGCAATGATGGTATGATTATGCTTCACATTACAATAATACTGTCTGGTGTGTGTGTGTGTGTGTGTGTGTGTGTGTGTGTGTGTGTGTGTGTGTGTGTGTGTGTGTGTGTGTGTGTGTGTGTGTGTGTGTGTGCGCGCATGTCATTTGAGATTGGAGTCTAGGTGGAGGGAGTGTGGGAGAATGGAAACGCTCTTAGTATAGGAATGTGAAGGATGTTATATAAACACATTATGGACCATACGCACTCGCACTCTCTCTCTCTCTCTCTCTCCGCTTTCTTTCTCTCACACACATACAGAGTGCTGGCGCCAGAACACACTGCATTAGTCGACATATTATACAAACCCCCGCAAGAGAGACAGGCCTCAGCTGAGTGACTGAACCTGGAGTTGGCCTATGTCACTTTGTTCAGGCTTGCAGTGTGTGTGTGTGTGTGTGTGTGTGTGTGTGTGTGTGTGTGTGTGTGTGTGTGTGTGTGTGTGTGTGTGTGTACATGTGTGTGTACATGTGTGTCAGCCAGAAGGAATATTTGAGAACAGTAGCAGGGGGATCCCAACGTAGCCAACTGAAATAAACAAATGAGGTATATCACAATACAAAAGTGACAGACATAAAAACAGACACACACACACACACACACACACACACACACACACACACACACACACGCACACACGCACACACACATAAACTGCAAGCCTGAACAGGGTGACATAGGCCAACTCCGGATTCACTCAGCTGAGGCCTGTCTCTGTTTTGCCAAATGATGTTGTGCACACTGCACGCTGATTGTGTGTGTGTGTGTGTGTGTATATATATACACACCCAAGGTCCTCCCATTCTTTAAGCTTCAGTCTTAACATACACAAATCCAGCTAACCCAGGCCAGTTTACACACACTGAGCGGATACACACTGCTGCGTTCACTCGGGTGAAAGTCATGCGTGCAGTGTGTGCGTTCTTTTTTTTTCTTTTTTTTCCGCCGCATCTTTCAAACTCAAGCCATCCGTATTTAATAAAGCTCCGATTTCTGTGTATCCAAACCAGACGCTGCTCATCAAACTTAAACCTTTCGAAAACAATTTACCGCTGTGTACATGTCAGCGGATCAGCCAAACAACACACGTAAGGCTTTTCCACTGTCACAATGTTTCATCTCTAAGCGCTGCAGAAACAAGAATGGAAAATCAGATCCGTAGCAAATAAACAAGCCAGCTGATCTAGAACCAAGTAGCAGGTGGCATCAGAGCTGAGGGGGCAAAGACTTTGCTATTTCGCTTTGTTTGGCAATATTTGAACCACATTCGTACGTTTAAACTCTTAGCTTAGTAAAAGGCTTACTTCTGTATAATAATATATTATTATACAGAAACAAATGTATTTCGTATCAGATTATTAGCAAAATTGCTCTCATTATAAAATGTGGAGATCAGTGTAAAAAAAACTTTCACAAAGTTGATAGTTCAACATTATCCTTCCAGTTTTTAATAATGTGCCCAATTCCAGTCATTTTGAAGCAGTTTATAATAAAATATGCAGATGAATTATGGAATTAAGCAATAGAACCAGATTTAAGAATAAGGGCATTGGTGGCTAAGTGGTGGGTTTCTCACCTGCCATTCAATTTACTCACTTATCTTCTATACTGATGTATCCTGTATTCAGGGTCATGGGGGCCCTGGAGCCTATCCCAGGAGCCTTCGGGCATGAGGTGGTGTACACCCTGGACAGGGTGCCAATCCATTATAGGGCACAAACACATACATACTCATTCACACACTACGGGCAATTTGGGAATGTCAATTAGCTTAACCTGCAGGTCTTTGGACTGTGGGAAGAAACCGGATTACCCGGAGGAAACCCACCAAGCACAGGGAGAACATGCAAACTCCAAGAACACAGAGACAGGAATCAAGCCCGGCTGGGAATTGAACCCGGACCCTGGAGGTGCAAGGAGACAGTGCTAACCACTACACCACCGTGCCGCCCTATTCAATTCCCAAAAATTCCCAAACCCCAGCCCCTGGATGCAGTGTCAATCCCAAGCACGGGTAAAATGGGAGTGTTGTGTCAAAAAGGGTATCCGGCGTAAAAACTGTGCCAAGTTGTTCTGCAGATCAAATGGTCCACTGTGGGGTCCCTTGGCGAAAGCAGCCGACAGTCCAACAAAAACCCAGCTTTTAAGAATAATACTGCATGCGATACCTCTTGAATATATATATATATATATATATTTTTTTTTTTTTTACTTTTAGAAAAAAAAAGCATGTGAGTCTATGGTAGGGATGTTTTTAGTTTCTGTTCTTCACTGGTTAGAATGCAAGAATGCTCTGTGGGAAAGGAATGAGAGCTGATGGATGGCTGGAAAGATGGAGAAATAGAAAATAAGAGAAAGCCAAAGAAAGAGAAGAAATGGCAGGGGATAAAATGAAAGCCAAGGACGAACATGGTCTGTATGTAAAATGGTTTAGTAGTTACTAATAAAAGTAAAGTGTTGTGAAAAAAAAGAAGAAGACACATGGGCAGAAATAGAAGATGTGACATTCTTACAGTGTTCACCTTGCAAGTGAAAGAGAAGTTAAGTTTATCAAGAAACAGAAAGCAAGAACAGACAGCACATTCGTTTGTGCGTGTGCACGTGTGTGTGTGTGTGTGTGTGTGTGTGTGTGTGTGTGTGTGTGTGTGTGTGTGTGTGTGTGTGTGTGTGTGTGTGTGTGTTGGCAAGCAGCAGGCGCTCTGATCCTCGTGCTGCAGGAATTCGCTGTGGATTACTTCTGGACTGCGGCTGACCGCGCTGGCACCTACGGTGCGCCCACTGAGAGGATTTCAGAGCCCAGACAGCCGGCCATGCCAGAGGAGAGCCAGAGGGGTGTTTGAAATGCCCCACAGGCTTGATCTGTTCCTCATCGGTATGCTTGCTACTTCACATGCATGCTGAACATCTCATGGGCAGGCTCAGTGCCTTGAGGATATACTCAGTGACGTGCAAAGAACCTTATGGGTTTGTTCATGACTCAAGTCTCAGAGGGATGGTCAGTACCTATGGGGCATGCTAGATGTCTTACAGATGTGCCACCTGCCACTCTTCTGTCTTTCTGGCACCTTAATGCGTTGTTGGCATGCTCAGGTATTCTGAAACATATTCAATGCCATCTTTGTGGGCATATTCAGTGCCTTATGTTCAGGGGCAGTGCTTTAGGATCTGGGCTACCAAACAGAAGGTTGTGGGTTTGAATCTCAGCCATTCCCAGCTACCATTGTTGGGCCATTAATGCTTTCTGCTTCAGCGCCACCATATTATAACTGATCCTGTGCTAATGTATCATGCAGCCTGGCATGGAGCATGGCTCAGCAGAATGCCCATAATGCTCCACATACTACTCAAGAGACTAGCTGTTTCAATAATTGAAACAATTTATTGTTTCAGATTTGTTTTGCTTGTATTTCTCCCTGTGATCAAAGCTAAATCTGGTGAACTAACATCACCTTTAGTTGGTGTCTTTCTCGTCAAGGCAAATTGTGGAAAGTGTGGAAGTGTTACATCTGTCTATCATCAGCGTTAATACCTTTGTGTGAACCATCAGCTACAGAATTAAATATGATCAATGTTTTATAGGGCTCAAAGTTTTATCCTTAATCCTAAGACAAGCATTGCAAGGGGAAACGGGACCCACCGACAAAAAAGGATGATCCATGAGATGATAGAGTGCGAAGAAAACCGAGAAACAATAAATTAAGATCAGAATCTCTGGAAAGTGACCACTTGTGCCATGGTGTACCAAAAATAACAATAAAAAATGTGGATGTGCTTGCCGCTTCAAGTTTACTATAAAAAAAAGTTACCCAGTTTGTTATTTCTGTAAAACAGTGCTGTGTCTTTTTTTTGTTTGTTTGTTTGTTTGTTTGTTTGTTTGTTTATTTGTTTGTTTGTTTGTTGCTCATTTAGGATTTTTCATAAGCCATAGAAAAATTTTAATACATTTTAATTTAACACCAAACACATTAATAAAACAGATTGGTCAATTTTTTTTATTTTATTTTTTTGTAAAGTAGTTGGTTGTTTGCTGAAAAAATGCTTAAATTGTTAAACGTTACATTTACATTTACATTTTTTCACTTAAATTAAGATTTAATCAATATTCCATTATGACAATTTATTATGCACTGCACTTTAATGCTATTTTACTTATCATGGAGTTAAAATACAAGATATTTGTAATCATTGAATACTTAAGATATTACAACCGCCTTAAAAATAATTAGGTAAATACAAAAACACCATATCAACTAAAAAAGAAAAGAAAATGAAAGAAAATGAAATAAAATTAAATAAATCCATATGACCTCAGGTTGGTTGGTAAGTTAGACAGTCAGTCAGTTAATTTAATTCAGTTAATTTAGTTCTTGAACATATAGCATTAAATGATACAGGCTTTTTTATGAAACAATTTAATCCAATTGTCAACTTTTTATTTCAGTTTGAAAGCTACTAGTATTAGTGCTACTATTACTAATACTAGTGCTGCTTTAATTAGAGCAATTAATTAGTGCTGCTTTAAAATTAAAATGTAACTATTATTTGACACCAAAAGTTTGAAGTAAAAGAAATTCACCCCAAGATTTTTCTAGATTGAATAGCTACCTTTAGTTGTGTTGTCTTTTCAAACTCCAGGGTTTTAGATCTGAGATCATGGGTATCTACTATCAAATTTTTATTTCCTTATTTTTTTCTATCTTCTTCAATTGTGCTCACGTTTTTATTTACGCTGGCTATATTGCTATCGCTACATACCAAACTTAAGTAATGCTGTTAGCTAACAATTAATTATGTAATTAACAAAGTAACAAACCAAGTAACATATTCCTATTAGAAAGAAGCACACTAACGTAAGCTAGCTAATTATGTTAGATAAACATATGCTTTATTTTAACTTAAAGATAAAGCTTTAAAGGCTTTTTCTCTGGCATGTGAGGGATAGAATTGTAGGAGAAAGATTAAAAGACAAAAATATGGCAGATGCAAGCATTTGCTATTAGAAGTCTCCTCAGTAGGGGGCAAAGCAATCAATGCCATGCAGAGAGCATGTCTGAGCTAAATCTCACTCTCCAACACGCTGTCTTTAGGAGGCTAGGACACACATGGAGTACCAGAACCATCACACTGTTTGCAGAAAAAAGCATACAGAGAACAAAACTCTATAGTGAGTAGGGAAAAGCTTTGAAAATAGGTTTGATTTCACTGGAACTATTTTGATGTTTCCACAAGTGTGATGTGAGAAAATAGTCAGGATTAACTCCAATATATGATATTATCATTCGTGGGACAACGGAAAAACAACTTCATGTTTAAAGTACAGTATAATCGTTCATTAAATCAATCAGTTACATTTCTTTATGGGTATTCCCTTTAAGTCACATGATCCAGATCTGCTTGAAGACACAGCTGTCATGGAGAAAATATCACATGGTGCATTGATAATTGCGTATTTGATCATCCATAGAAACCCTAACCATGTGATTTTACACCTTTTAAATAATCTTTGTAGACACACATTTTTTTCATGTCCAACTTGTAATATTGAAGAGTGTCTTTAACTTAATCTGTCTGACACCTCTCTACCATTCGGTTGAGGTACAGTATTCCATTCCAGAAAAATACAGTAGATGATGTTTTATGCACTAGGTGTATCTTTAAATAATTTGCCTTTTTGATTACTTAATAGCAGACCACAAGAAATATTAAGTTCCATTGCCCAAAGACATTTGTATGGTTGAACCACCAAATAAAAATTTGCGTTTTATGTGATTTTTGCTGAAACTAATATTTTATTTTTAATGATATATATTTACCCAACCATTTGAAAGAGTCCTATACAGTGGTCTGTAAAAGTATTAATATATAAGTTGTCCCAAGAAACAAAAAATTTCTTACTGATGATGATTGGCGGCTAATAATAATAATAATAATAATTAATTATTAATTATTATTATTATTATATTATTATTATTTATTATTATTAACCCTAACAGGTTACTAACCACCTCATATTTATTTATTTATATATTTATTGTAAAATAATCTACTCTCTTACAAAAAACAATCTAGCTCAGCTACAACATGCTAAGCCAACTAAGCCAGTCTACAACTGAATGCCAACTGCTTAAATTTTTGCAGACCAGGAAATAATGTAAAGCTTGTTGCTCTAAACATCTTTAATAGGTCTAATTCAAACCTTTTACAAAAACTTTTGTTTACTTTCTTGTGAATTGGAAGTAGAGTTGCTTTCAGAAGTTTACGTTAAGTACTTACCTAAACTTTGATGGTGATGAAGCTACCAGTTGTAGTCAGTTAGCATCACTGACACAAAGTTGAGATAATCAAAAGGGAGATATGCTTGTTTTTGATTACGTATGTATTACTTGCATGTTGATTCAATAATGAACTTCCAAATTTGGGGGGTTTTCTCTTATTTTAGATATGTGTGTATAAAGAATCATCCTGCCCCGGAAAATGACCAGTTTAAAGAAATCCCTGAAAGCCTAAAGCCGAAATATTTGCATGGTATTCATGGAAGCTAAATTGGGGAGGAGATTAACCTAGAGATGGAGAGTGGGATGAGTAACCTCATTAAAATTGCTCAAAATGTTTGTGAAATTTTTTTGGGATAAAATATATTATCTCATTATATCAATGACTGACTGACAACATGTCATACTTGAAATTTCAGGCAGTTTTAACTGTTTTCTTCAGGATTAATAATATTACAATATTTTCCCCATATACTACACTTTCACTCATTACATGGTCTAAGCCAAAAAGCACATGCGGTTAAATTTCTTCCTCACGCCAGAAATAGAGTTGGTATTTTGTTTCTTTTGCAGAAGAGCGCTTACCATTTAAAGTTCAACCAATCGTGTCATCCGATGCCGTGGAAGGAGAGAATAGCTTTCACACCTTTTTTCAGATGATTCAAAGGACATGAATTGGTTTCTTGGACTCCACCCAGGCTTGAACTATTCTTGCATGAAGATAGGATACAGATGTTAGCAGTTTAAATAGCACCCTTATGAAATGTAATAAGTTGCTGGGCGTATCAGCACCCGGAAGACTTCGGCGAAAGGGCTTAGTCAGTGCTTTTGTCATATCAGTTAGCATATCTCGTAGCTTGCGTATCAGTTAGCATTCTCGACGCTTGCAAGGCAAAGAACTGTCATATGTTCTGAGAAACACAGCGAAAGGAAGAAAAACAGAACTCACACAAACGATTTGAACTTGCCGTATGTTAAAGAGCAAACCCGAGCCAACCGCTTTGATGTGGCGTCTGGGCCCGCGGGTCAGGAGAGAGGCTGCTTCTTTATCTTAATTGAAAAAATTAAATCATTAACATGACGCTTCAGTTTTTAAACTTTCTTCTTTAATTTCGAATTGTTGGCTACCGAAAGCACTGATTATGAGCCTAGAGTGCAAGGGAGAAAGAGATGAAATGGACGGAGGCAACGAATCAAAGACTGTAAATTCAATAAAGAGTGACAGAAGAGCTTAGAAAGTTTAGCAGGGTGTAATTTGATTAATATTGGTAAATGGAGGAATCGAGAAAGAGAATTATTCATGCTAGCACAGAGCGCATGCACACACACACACACACACACACACTTACTGTACGAGATGTAAAGTAATCAAATAGTCTACAGCTACTGTAAAGTGACTTAATTCTATTGAGTACTCGATGTTGTCAGATAAATCTGTGGATGTCAATACTGTTTTTTAAACCAAAGAAATTTCCATTTCAAACGCAGACAATCTGGCTTTTTTCTAAATGTGTGCATATAGCAAGCTGTATCGCACTGAAAGAAAGAAACATATTGAAATAAACCAAGAAACATCAAATTGGATGATTTTTCAGCTTCGACAAAAAGTTAATTATTATAAATTACATAACCGGATTTGGGTGAAAGGTCAAGCCAGACGGTAATGGAGTGAGACCACAAGAGAGATGGATGGATCGAGAGATGAATGTAGAGGAATAAAGAGAAAAAGGTAAAAGAGGATAAAAGGGGGGTGTCCCGACCTCTTATCAGCTCTGACACAAGGTTGGGGAAGTGATTATGATCAAATCGAACCCATTGCTGTTTCAACACACACACACACACACTCACACACACACAAACCTTCTTTTTTTGTTACTCACACGGGCAAATGTATTACCATTTGAAAGGATTGCCTTTAAGAGCTGATTTTTGTACCTGGATTAAGAGCATTGATGTTACACGGAGTGTGTGCCTGTGTGTGTGTGTGTGTGTGTGTGTGTGTGTGTGTGTGTGTGTGTGTGTGTGTGTGTGTGTGTGTGTGTGTGTGTGTGTGTGTGTGTGTGCGTGCGTGTGTGTGTGTTCACGGTTAGTAATACCGAAGGTTTGGGGTCATTCTCTCTCTCTCTTGCTCAGAGATGGAGTTTAATATTAAATCATGACTGACTTTGTGGCTCGTTTTCAGATGAAAGAAACTGGAAGAAGCAGGCCGGTTTGACCAGTTCACCAGAATTTTTTCATCACGCACATGATGCATGAAGTTCACCTTGTCAGAAGAACTCAACCATACACTGCTACAGTGTGTGAACGTCACCCACTGATGCAATGGAATTCATAATACAGCCACACAGACAGACGCTCTCTTCAACTCGCTTTCTGTCCCCTTCCAATGTTTTTTTCTCCATCTGTGTCTATCTGTTTGTCTATCTCTCTACCACTATCTCTATCATTTTCTCTTTGTTTCCGTCATGCTCATAACACTGTCCTGGGTCGTTCTTTTGAAATTTGGTCAAAAACAAAGGCAAGAGACAATAAATCATTCATGGGCTCTGTGCTCTCCTCAACCACAAGAGCCCACTGGCATGCACTGTTAACCCTCATCAAAGATCTGCCGAGAAATTGTAAACTCCGTTGATTCTAATCGAATCGAATATAATCTAATCTATCAGAGGAGGATTTCTATATAAACTGCACCTCAGAAAGTTTCTTCTGGAGTAGAATAAAATGTTTTCACCTCCTGGATAGGCTCTTGGGCGCAGCTCATTATTGGAAAAAGCATTGTAAGGCCCAGCAAAATGTGTTTAAAATTCTGAAGAAGAAGAATATACTGTATAATATAAGTTTATAATAATAATATAATAATTATAATAATATTATAATATAATAATAAGTTTCAAAGTAACCATTTATACAGTATTATCACTTTTTATGTGACAATATAACCAACATCAAGGTGGAATGTTTTCTCAGTCTAACCCGCTGGCCTCCCAGGAAATCCTTTAATGGCCCAAACACGTAAAGATTACTTAGAGTGAGGTCAGAACTGTACAGAGGATTTGACAGTAACTCTTAGCCGAGTTCCCATAATGTGATTTTTTTTTTTATTTCGTGAATGTTGGTGTGTACAGGTCCCACAGACTCTCCTGCAAGCTAGCGACAACTTATCAAACAAGTTTTTCAAGGCTCAGGCGTTCCGTTTGCTGAACCTTTATGGGAGCGACTGCAGTGGGCTCCGAGCCACCTACTGTAGGCTGGGGTCGTCATTCACAAGATGTACAGGCTTCTTTAAAACTTTGCTTCATTTAACAATGTTTTATGAGGGTAAGAGTCTCATCACCACACTCTCCTGTTCTTGTCACTCAATTTTTACGCCTTTATTTACGAAGTATTACATCATAAATTCGACTTTGACTTGAACAGCCGTCATACTATAGGTTATAACATTTTCTATATAAATAATTTTTTACACTGTTAAAATATATATACCATCTATGAATTTTAAGAACACTCACTCTGAGTTTCCAATGAATGCTTTCATCCATTTGCTGGTGCTGTTTGGTCAGTCTTTTTAAAACAGGGAAGTAGAAAGAGAAGACGGAAAGAACAGAATTTATTGAGATGAATTTTATGAAATGTTTCCTGTGCAGCCCATTACCTACGCATGGAAGGCTGCTCTTCCAAAACCTAGTGCTACAGTATGCTTTCATCTGAGCATTGGTCAGCGACACATGTCTAATTACACAGATTTGCACAAGGTCCTTTAGTAACACTTGGGTCACACTGGAGCCAGGATCTATTATAGAAACATTGGACATGAGGCAGGAATACAACCAAGGAATACATACCAATCCATCAATCATTTATACCCAAACCAAACAGTCAAAAGTAGTATATGTTCTGGGCTCCTTGAAAGCCTAATATACAGGGCCTCCATGAGAACACATTTCAACTGCAATAGCATTTTTAGAGGCTCCAAGTCACTCAGGGGCCCCTGGAATCATTTTTGAGTACCCCCATTTATAGCACCCATGGTCACCAGTTTACCCCCAGCTTGTTACTAAGACGAAAAAGAACAAAACAAAATGTCCATATTATTTCATTTCATCGTGTTAGACACAGCATATTACGTATGATGAGTGGAGTGGCAAGACAAAACACAACCAGAATGTTTGGCAGGACTTCACAATGAAATGGTGTTTCCATGAACCCAGGACCTCTGCTGGATGGGAGGAGTAGTGTCCTGCTTGGTGACTCAAATGGTCAAGAGTTAAGGCTCTGGACGACTGATCACAAGGTTGGGGGTTTAAGTCCCAGCATCGCTAAGCAAGCTTCCCCTGTTGGAGTCCTCGAGCAAGGCTGTTAAATGAAATGACCCTGAGCTATAAGCTTGGGTATTATATTATATGTTATATGTGTTATGAACTTCAGCTCATGTCTCAACACTCCTGTGTGTCATAAAAACCAATGACGTTTTTAGTCTCACCAGTCCTGTGTGGCATAAAAACCAGTGACATTATCTAACAGGATTTATTACAGGTCATGAATGTGTTATAAAGCCCATATGTACAGTAGTTATACTGTAAATAACGTGTAACAGGAAATGTAACACCTCCTGTTCTTTAAGCTTTACGAGAAATAATTCCAGGAATCGTACACTGTGTGTAAAAATAATTATGTATCTCTTTGTGCATCACTGTGTAAACGTGTAAACAATATATATATATATCCTACATGACTCAGTTTGATTTTGCCATCATGTGCCCATGTCATAACAGTAGAAAATAACAGCAGGTGGAATTTTATTATGGGGTTTCCTTATGATTTCTACATTACAGGTGACAAATCTGTGAAAAGGAAAAAAAAAGTGAGATGGAAAGAAAGAAAGTGCAGCATCGCTACATTCCACGTCATGACATTCGCCGATTTGCTGTGTTATGAACCTGAGTTAATGATGAAACAATGTGAAATAAAGAAAGAAAAAAAAGAAAGAAAGAAAGATAGAAAGAAAATGTTAACAGAATACACAGCAATAACTGCGAAAGAGACAGCAAATATGAGAGAGAGAGAGAGAGAGAGAGAGAGAGAGAGATTAAAATGGAAAGAATGACTGAGTAGAGGAGAGGAGGAGGAGAGAAAGAGAGATGAGTAAGGTCTCCCCTTGTCTAATGGCAGTTGTGTAAGCGAGCATAAACCCGTTATCTCTCACACACAGATCCCAATCTCACCGGGACCCCGTTTAGCATACTCGCCCCAATCCCACACACGCACACACACACACAACGCAGCTCCTCATTAGCACATTTCCTCCCTAACACACACTCACCCACACCCACACACACACACACACACACACACACACACACACACACACACACACACACACACACACACACACACAGAAAGGGACCCCATTACCCTATAAAACTCAGAGTGTATAGGAGGGTTAAGCTGGGCACAGGAGGATTCTTCAACCCTGCTACAGTATAAACACTCTCTCTCTTTCAAACACACACACACACACACACACACACACACACACACACACACACACACACACACACATATGCACACACACATTACTAATATATGCACGGCTCACAAGTAGTTTCTCGTGCCCTTTAACAGCACTGTACGTTTAATTGGATTTCGTTTGTGATTAGAGGAACAAAATGTCCTGCTTCTCCACTGTGTGTGTGTGTGTGTGTGTGTGTGTGTGTGTGCACGCAAGTATGACTGCACATGTTTAACGACAACAATAAAGCACAGAGTTGCCAGTTTATAAGTTATTAAAATCTACTCTACTCTATCAATGTGCAGAAAATGATTCCGACACCCCAATAACTGGCCTTCTGACCCCAACCTTTTCACAGGCACATTTGCTCCGAGTGCACCACAGAACATGGAGAAAATAGGTAGGGTGTGTGTGTGTGTGTGTGTGTGTGTGTGTGTGTGTGTGTGTGTGTGTGTGTGTGTGTGTGTGTGTGTGTGTGTGTGTGTGTGTGTGCGCGTGCGTGCCTGCGCGTGTGTGTGTGTGTGTTGGGGTTCTTCCGCTAACTAAGCTTTCACCCCTCTCATTAGCAGGGTCACTGGAAGGTGATGTTGACACTGAACACGACTGTTAGGCTGAGCTGTTTTTACCATAAACACAAGTCTCTCTCTCTCTCTCTCTCACACACACACACAGACACACACACACACACACACACACACAGACACACACACTCACACGCCTGTATTTTCTTACTGATACACCTGCATTGCCCAGCTCATAACCTACAGCCCATGACAGGTAATGTTGGAGGGTGTGTTAAGCGTAGCTCGGAGATTGTGTAGTGGTGTGTGCAAGGAAGTTAGATATAATTGACTGGATATAAAAGCACAAAACAGATAACACATTAATTGTCTGTTTTGACAGCTAGACAGGCTGCCTTATTGACCTCTAAATATTGACATGAAATCGTTAGGTGAAAATATCACTGGGATGCATCGCACTGCACTGTATTGCACACACACACACACACACACACACACACACACACGCATGTAGGAGTTGATTCAATTGGATATTGCATGTCGAACCTCAAGACAGTAGATCTTTTTTTTCCGCACTGAACACAAAAATTATGTTTGGTTAGTTATTTCAATAAAATAATTCTCAATACTTTTATTAATCAATATTTATATATTTAATTAGAACCTACTCCAAGTTATCACACATACTATACTTTATTTTTAGTGTATGGATAAATCCGTTTTTCCTCTGGGTGTGCGCGCACACGCACACACACACACACACAGACACACACACACACACACACTCTCACACACACTAACACACACACACACACACACACATCACACACAGGTTACAGATAAGTGTTTAGCTCCTTGGGCCTGCCAATCCACATAATCCTCCAAACAGGCCGCATTTTCATTTCAAACAAAAGGCAAATCCACGCGCAGACACGTGACCTGATCGGCTTGACTCCTTCCTCTTTCCCCTCTCTATGTTTTTCATTGTTCTGTGGGCTTTTTCCCCCTCTACATCATGCTCCAACCACTTGTTCCTTCTCCAGTCAAATTTCAGATTTAAATGATCGACCACAAGGCGGCACGGTGGCGTAGTGGTTAGCACCGTGGTCTCGAAACTCCGGGGTGGAGGGTTTGATTCCCACATCGTGTCTGTGTGTGGGGAGTTTGGATGTTCTCCGCGTGCTTGGTGGGTTTCCTCCAACAGTGCAAAGGCATGTAGGTCAGGCAAATTAGTGTTCCCAAGTGTGTCCTGCGATAGATTGGCATCCTCAACCCTGCCTAGTGCCCCAGGGACAGGCTTCAGTCTTGCTACTTTGACAGATTCTGAATAATAAGGCTTGTGATTTACAAATGATTTATGTAGATTCGGTATAAAGAGATTGAGTATTGTAGGGCACTGAAACATGTCTAATAGTGTCTGAATCTATAAGCAGATTTAAAAATTTCATTATATTATTTTCAAAAGTCATTATTATTATTATAATTATTATTATTATTATTATTATAAAATTTTTATCTGGCCTGTCACATAGAATCGAGTATTATGTCACATTTTGGGTGATTTGAGTTCAATAAGCTTAATTTTGATGCCATGTGTTTTTAACGGTATCGTGTTCAGATCCTGAGATAAGGTCAGTGCAAGTTTGTTAACAAGAAGTGCCTTGGAAAATTCCATTAAAATACTATTTTTAGAATACTTAATTGAAGATACTGTGATTCAGTCAGAACAAGACAACACTCAGGCTCATTTTGACACCAGAAGTTCCCTGCATCCCCTAAAAAGAACTTCACCAGTATCATGGATTTTTAGTGTCAAAAACATGTTATTCTATCCCACCAGCTTGGATAGTGTTCATTATAATATATAAAAAACTAGAAGCATTTAGCATTTTTCTAGTAACATTTAGCAATAAGCATTTAGTGCCTAAAAACTATCCATATTTTAAAAATAACACATGACTTGATGTCTTAAATTGTGTTTACAAAGAGGAGATGTTTTAGGAAAGGCCCAAACCTGCACATTAAATAGTAATAATAATAATAATAATAATAATAATAATAATAATAATGATAATAATAATAATAATAACATGGTTTATTACACAATTGCTCATGTGACCCTATACAGGATAAGTATGGAAAATAAATAAATTATTTATTACATGCTAATCAGATTCAACCAGCGTAATGTTAAGTGTGGATGTCGCTATTAATGCTTTTTTTTTTTTTTTTTTTAAAGCTACCGTTATTTATAAGGTATCAGTCGTATTCTATTAATATTGTTGAGGCTGAATGTGACAGAACATATTCTTTGGCAAAGTATGATTGTGAGCTAAGGTATAAAAGGTCCTGCAAAGAGCTTGAATAGATGAGTGGTGTTCAAGTCAAACAGGGACTTCTGATTTTGCAGAACACCAGAGCCCGGTTATGAGAGTAAAAACTCCCTTTATTCCTCTATATAATCCCCTGATACACTAACGCACTTATCCCAGTGTTTCACATGTGCTTGGCCCAGAGCCATGATCAAACTGCCTGCTTCACATCTGAAACTCTGGCCTCCCAAGAACTCCTTTAATGGCTCACTGACAGTTCCCACTGACAGATGCATATCTTCCACAAGTTAGCTGTTGATTTTTTAAGGATCAAACGTTCCACTTGGTGAATGATCACAGGAATTGTCATGGACAGACAGCCTTCTTTAAAACATTTTCACTCAATCGTTTTACTTCGGCTAAGAGTATCATCACCAAACTGTGCTTGAAGTCTTCTGTAAATGTCAATCGGTTTCACGGCTTCATTCACCAAAGTTTTCAACACAAGTCCCAGTTTGACTTGAACGGCTCTCTCGTATTTTCTATGAAAAAGAGAGGGTTGAAACGACTACAGTGTCTCTCAGTGTCACTATACTTCCTCCAAAGTGCCTAAGTGGACATTTCAGCATCTATCAGCAAGCTGCTGTTCTCTGTAGACGACACCCACATGGAGAAAAGCTCACAGACAGGCAGAGACATATAGGCAGACACGACTGTCAGTATGGCCATTAGGTGTGTCCACTCCTGTCTCAGCGTGCTTGAAGGCCCTTGTTGTTATTTGGGGTCCGGCGTTGTGACCCTCGGCTCCAGCCTGCTCCATTAGAATAATTACAGCCAATTACAGAGCACCATCATTTGGGGCTTGGGTTACACACACACACACACACACACACACACAAAGCAGAGGCAAGAGGAAACAATTATTCATTCTAAGCATTTTGGAGTTTCTTACAAGAGCGTATAGAGTTACATAAGTTCACAAGATCAATGGTACCCTTTTTTTCATCAAGCAATTCCTATGAACACCTTCACACACGTGTGTGACCTCTCACTACTGAGAACTTATGAAACTCAATCACATGCAGGGTTGAGCAAAAATATGAAAAGTCATCGATGGCTATTTCGAGTAGTGATGGCTAAATAATGTCTCTAGCTAAATGACTCAGCATTTTTGTGCTCGTCATAATGGATGATGAAGATGGCCATTGCTTTGCTCCCTTTACACAAAATGTGCAGGACAAATTAGTGCAAACATAGTGGTACTTCATGCTGAGCTATGCTAACTCAAATCAAACAGATTTTTAAAAAATCAAGAGTATGAAAAATTACAAAAACTAAGATACACCATATAACCAAATGTCAAATGTCCAGACATCTAACTACCACACTTACCTAAACTGTTGACACAAAGCTCGAAGCACACAACTGACTAGTATGTCTTTCCATATGATGGATCTAAGAGGCCCAAACCGGTTCCAGCATGACCCTGCCCCTGTGCACAATTCGAGCTCCATGGTCATACATGGTTTACCATTGCTGGACTGGAAGAACTTGCTCATCCTGCACAGAACCCTGACCTCAACCCCACTGAACACCTATGAGATAAACTGAAATAAATGCAGACCTAGCACCAGGCCTTCTTGTTCAACATCAGTGGTTGACCTCATTAATACTGTTGTAGCTGAATGAACACAAAGCCCTCGAGCCAAGATCCAAAATTTAGTGCAACACCTTCCCAGAAGAGTGGCGGTTATTTTAAAGTACTGTACGTCTTAAGAGGGATACAGAGTGAGAGAGAGAGAGACAGAGAGAGAGACAGAGAGAGAGACACAGAGAGAGACAGAGACAGAGAGAGAGACAGAGAGAGAGAGAGAGAGAGAGAGAGAGAGAGAGAGACAGAGACAGAGAGAGAGAGAGAGAGAGGGCCACATGCTTTTGCAATCAGTATTACTCAAGATTCAAAAAGATTGTATAGGTGTCATGCTAAGATGTCCCCCAAAGTTTGGTTGTATAGTGCAGCTTATTACACTGCATAAAGATAATACTCTACTCAAATGAAAATATTTTAAAGAAGACAACAAAAGGCTTTTTTTCCCCTTCAATGCTGATATCCAACACCAAAACCAGCGAAGTGCAAATGGACATTAAAGCAAAATGATACAGTTCAATTATTTGAAAACCGCTGACGTGGTAACTTATGAAAGAGCACAGACAGAAGGGAAGACAAGAACATGTCTGCAGAGACTTTTAGTTTATTCTAAACAAAATAGTTTATGACAGAATGTTGTGTGTTTATAAACAACAACGAGAACAACAATAATGCATTTTATATAATAATCATAATCATAATCATAATAATCATAATAATCATAATAATCATAATAATCATAATAATCATAATAATAATAAGGCATTATTCAGTAATTGAAATGATATAAAGATGAACTGTAATACACATATACAATATGATTTTAGTTTTAACATTTAATAGAAATACCAAATGTCAATAAGGGAGTGGGATTTTTCATAAATAAATATTGTTTACAGGATTTCCATAACAATAACCCTTTAGAAAATGAAAAAAACAAACATGTCATAGAAATGTGAAAGAAGAAAATAGAGGCTGTGAAATGATATGTAAATGGTACAAAAAAGCAAATGGAGACACAGACTGTGAAAAACATTTTTTTTAATTAATTAATTAATTAATTAATTAAGTTCTTAGTTTGGGAGATGCACCTTTTGTGTCGCAGAAGTTTTTTTTTTTATGCCAATATGGCTTGTCCAGAGAAAAGAAAAAAAAAGGAACAGAGTTAGAGAGAGAGAGAGAGAGAGAGAGAGAGAGAGAGAGAGAAGAGAGAACAAGTATGGCCATATTGTACCAGAAAGAAGGGTGGATGTGTGTTAACAAATTGTGATAAGCCCACAAAGATTCTTCTCCCACAGGGGGTCACGAGATAAATCAGCTCTAACAAATATCAATACTACGAGAAAGCAGCAGTGCACACTTTTACACACACACAAACCTACAGAGAGAGAGAGAGAGAGAGAGAGAGAGAGAGAGAGAGAGAGAGAGAGATGCACAAGGATTGAATTGAGAGAAATCAACACCAGAAGCAAAGTTGTGTGAACACCTCTCTCACACACACATACACATACATACACACACACACACACACACACACACACACACACACACGCACACGCACACACATACCATACACACACACACACACACACACACACACACACAAAAAGTACATGCTTAGTGTGAGTTTTACAGACATACACATAATTACACTTACACTTAAATGCCTGCAGATGTATGATGAAATGTATGTACCAATATTTGTTGTTATTAAGATTACTTTTTGTTTCCTTATTATTTGGATTAAATATTCCCATACCCATGCCTGGAAGTGAGAATTCCAATTACAAATCTGCTATTCCAAGAGGCCAAATTGCCGGTCAGTGTAAAAGCAGAGTGTTCCACAGACAAATAGACAAACAGCTCAACAAAGTTTGAGGGGCGTTCAAGTCAAGCTAGGACTTGTGATGAAATTTCTCGTGAATTAATGCGTAAAACCGATTGACACTTACAGAAGACTGTAAGAACAGTACAGCGATGGGACTCTTAGCTGCAGTAAAACATTTGAATGGTTCAAACATGAATACTGATCTTAGCCGAGGTGCCTCGAGGACACTGCAGTTATTTCAAATGCAGATGATTGACGTTTTGGAAATGACGCAGTCTCACCATGAAAGGAGGTGATTTTGTGATCAGATGCTTGTGTTCTGTGGGAGAGGTAGGTGTGGTTACAATTTGCTGGTGTAGAATGTGGCATAAAGAGTGCAATATATAATAATAATATAATAATAATATTAATGAATAATATTATTATTATTATTATATATTATTTATTTATTATATTATTATTTTATTATTTTATTATTATAACCTTATATAAGAAGATTTCCTCCCCAGGCATTTTGATCAGCCTTGCTGTCCTCCGAGGGGCTTTGCTCAGCAGTAGTTAATTTACATAGACACTCTGCAAAAAAAAATGCATTAGAGGAAACGTAAAGGGTTATTTCAGCCGGAGCATTTCATTAAACAAATGATAAAATATGGGACCTTTAAAATAATTCCTTATGTTGTATTTAGTTTTTTTCAGCACTGCCCACGAGACTACCCAAAAACCTTGCTTTTTCAGCAGTAGGGCTCTGAGATTCTGCAATAATATGATGTGTTCTAAATAGTATGTGCAATGGACAAGTTAAAGGTACAAAAAAAAGTGTTAAAAACTACTTCAGCTACTTCAAAATAGAAACACAAAACTAAATATGAATTAGGTTTATGTCTCTCTATGTACTCTACATGACATTCTGCGACAGTACCATGCACAAATTCCTCTCACTTCTTCCTGTTTTACTACCAAATTGCCATATTTTTTTATTCATTTTCAGTCCAGTCCCTGTACCTGAGCGGTTTCAGAGGAATGTTTTTTTCTTTGTTAAACCACATAGCAACCTATGAATAATTCAAGCATAAAAATCCATCTTATTGTCGGCATGATGTTGATTAGTATATTGGTGAGGCTGAATGCTGAATGTCTGGAACAGACGAGAGGGGAAATGAGGTCGCTGCTGAGATTGATACATAAACAACCAATTTTACATTTGTATCATTAGGCACTTTACTGCATTTAATAAAATTTTTTATGAAGAAATGAGGCATTGCTCAAGACGTTTCCACAATACTGTATGTCTTTTAATATGTTTTATTGAAGGATTTATTGTCTTAATATATTTTTTCTCTTTTTTTAAATAAAAATGCTATTTTCCAATATAAAAAAAAAGATTTATTTTAAAAGTACTAAATGTACATTTATATACATTAAATTACTCAATCAGGTTCTAATATTGGATAAGTTTTCCATTTTATTTGTAAATATCATAATTCTTTTTCTCTACCAGTAGAGATGAATTTTGATCATTTCTTTTTCGTACTATAACACACCCTAACAAGAAGTCAACCTGGAACCAAAACTGACACAACTGCATACCTAGTATACTTCAGTAAAAATAGGCGACCTGAAAGCTATTCACAGGTTCTGTTTCAATGACGTTGATATTGTAAGGCGCAAACAGGCTGCTAATATCTAATATGGGGTACTGAAGTACTTTACATTTTTAAAGGTTTAATACATTTTAATTAATAATAATAATAATAATAATAAATAATAATAATAATAATAATAATAATACATTTAAATATAATCAATTTAAGGTTTATTAAATTCTATTATTTAGGTAGATTTGCATATTCATTAAGCCAAACACAATATATTGTTCACGTGAAAGACACAATACTCAACTGACCTTAATGATAAGTCGTATATACATAGGTACTACTACTATTACTGATAATAATAATAATAATAATAATATATAATAATAATAATAATAATTTAAGTCACTTTGAAATTCCTGTCCCACTCCAGATTTTTTTGTGCATATACACACACACACACACACACACACAAACACGCAAACACACACACACACACATGCACACACACAAGCTGCCAAACATCCTTATCTAACCCTTCCATTCAGCCAGTAGCAGCTACCTGAACTCGTGTGACTAACACCTGATATTGCCTGGCCTTGACAGCTCCGTCTGGCAGACACTCACACACTTAAACGCAGGCACACACTCGTCTGGAACGACAGGATGGAATGCAGTGGAATGCCCCCATTTTTTGGCTTTTGTCAATGAGCAGGTGTCCATTTCATCACTGTCTGTGTCCACATGTTCAATGAATAAGACTATAACACAACAGTGTACATGTTAGTTTGCACACATTTATACACAAATGCACGCTATGTGCAATTTCTTCCAAAACATAAAGAAATAGATGAAAAAGTAAAATTAATCAAGCAGCATCTGTATTAATTTAAACAACAACAGCTGAGAAGAAGAAGAAAAAGAAATCCATGGTCATCATAATCATCATCATCCAAATCCTGTCTTTATATTTCCAAATTATACCTAAAAGTCCTAAAATTTCATTTATGGTTAAATCTACAACCAGAACCAACAGAACTTCTATCCTTCATGCGCATTCAGACTTTAATGTGCAGGATCTACAGTAAGAGCCAGAATTATGAAACTGAAGTTTTTCAACAGTTTTATGGATTATAGTAAATCATACTGTGTCCTAAAGGAGCAAATCAACTGGAGACCTGGATGTGCTTAAAGTGTGCGGACACCTGATATAGATTACACTGGAGTAAATGTGGGGAAAAAAGAAACTATAGATTGAGTTTTTCTCCAAACCTTTAAAAGGCCAGTCCTTTAAGAGACCAGACTCAGAAGTCTGAACTTCAAAGCACATCTTTGAAATTTGAGTCTCAAAATCTGAACAGATTTGCAGTCATGCTGTTCGGTCTAACGGAACCTGATTAAGTTTAGTGTGGGATTAAGTTGTGGACGGGGTTAAATGTGTTTGGATGAAACCGGGCCACTTTCGCGATGTACAAACCAAAGTTGAGTACACATTAAAAAACACACACCTGCAACTATATCTATGGAAAAACATTTGTGTAAAAACATTGTTTGTGTAAAGAGAGAGAGAGAGAGAGAGAGAGAGAGAGAGAGAGAGAGAGAGAGACTGTGTTTCGGGTGTCACTGAGAGAGATTTGGGTGTCACTGAAAGAGGCTACCCAGAGGCAGAACTAGGATTTGTAAGCCTTTTGTAAGTACAAGGGCCACACTTAGTGAAAAGACTCTGTATCTTGTGTGTGTTTGTGTGTGTGGCATGGAAGAGAGAGAGAGAGAGAGAGAGAGAGAGAGAGAGCTCATATCACTGAAAGTATGTGCAAGCATGGATTTTTAGAATGAAAGCGTTTTGTCTCATTGTCTCATTCAGTTAACTGGACAGTCATGAAGAAGAGCTTGGCAGGATTCCAGCGCTCTCAGTGCTGTTGTGAATGTACATGCTCACTCTCAGGGATTTACACATTTTCTCTCCTGTCTGAAGATTTCTACTGGAAACACAATCCTAATGTACATACACTTTATTGCCAAAAATATACCACTAATCCATAACATTAACACGGATTATCAATTATATACCTGTAAGCTGGTATCACAACCATAGGGAACCAAGGCTCATTTATGCCTGATGTCTGGTCCGATCTCATGGAAAAGCCAATGTAGTACAAATTGCTAAAAAATGGATTGGGATCTAGGGCCTTCAAATTCCCTAGATCCCAATCCAGTTGAGCACCATCGAGGTCCCGCCCCACAACTCACATCACCCAAATGATCGGCGGCCAACTTCCTGATGACACATACCACAGTATGTCATGTGGAGTCATTTGCAGAGCTCAAGTGGCCCAAGTGGGGTTTAGCGTTCTAATATTATGGCTGGTTGTATGTGGACACCCAGCCAAGGTGCCAATCAGGTACAATAAGCTTTAATAGTAAATGGTTCCCTCTTTGCTGTTATAATAACCTCCACATTTCTGGGAAAGCTTATCACTGGATTCTGAAATGTGGACATAAAGAGTTGTGATCCATCAGCTACAAGGTTAGGTTGGAAAATCATGTCTTTATGGAGCTCACTTTGCTCACATGGGCACAAACAGGTTTAGTTCCAGTGACAAGAAACGCTAAAACTATAGCACACAAAGACATTCTATCATTTGTGGCGACTGTTTGGGGAAGAACCACATATGGGTGTGACAGTCAGGTGTCCACATATTTTGGACATAATGGCCATCTTGTTCCATGCCATATTGTAAGTGTAAACCCTACAAAAAAAATACAAAAAGAACCCCTGGGTCACCAGGTGCAAAGCGATCTTTGCAAAGAAAAAGAAAAAAAAGACTGTGTTGGAGCTTGTCACCTTTTTCTATTAATCTTGCTGTCAGTGCTCCTGGCCAAATTATTTAAGAGTCGTCTCACCAAAACTATCTCAGATTAATTTCAGGTGCTTTATTTTGGCGTTTTTGCATGGTTTTGCACAAACCACTTAGATTGGGTTTTAATTGTTGTCGTTATTGAAATAAAGTAATTGATGTCTGCAAGTATTATTACTATAGTAGTAATAGTAGAGGTGGCAAAAGTTCAGGATATTTAAATCGTTTCCAAAAGTTTTTCTCAGCTGTACAAACAGAGTGCTACTGAAGCTTTGGGGAAACCAGTGGATATTTTCAAATGCTGTGTGGATGGGGACCCCATCCAGGGTTTAACCTACTTCCTGCTCTGAGTCAATTGGGATAAGATCCAGGTCTCCTGTGACCCTGTACTGGATTAAAAAGTTTTGTATTTAAACATTGGTGACAACTATTGGCCTTGGATAGCATTCTGTATATATATATATATATATATATATATATATATATATATATATATATATATAGCATAACAGTATATATGTTTTAAATTTACAAAAGCTGAATTTCGGGAGGCGGTACGGTGTTGTAGTTGTTAGCACTGTCGCCTCCGGGTTCGATTCCCGTCTCTGGGTGCATGGAGTTTGCATGTTCTCCCCGTGCTTGGTGGGTTTCCTCCGAGTACTTCGGTTTCCTCCCACAGTCCAAAGACATGTAGGTTAGGCTAATTGCCATTCCCAGATTGCCCATAGTGTGTGTGTGAGTGAGTATACATACTGTATGTGTACCCTGCGATGGACTGGCACCCTGTCCATAGTGTACCCTGCCTTATGCTCTAAGCCTCTTGGGATAGGCTCCAGGCCTCCTGTGACCCTGAATACAGGTTGACGCAGTATAGAAGATGAGTGAGTGAGTGAGTGAATTTCAGGATAAAATATACATATATACATCCACCCACATGAATGTAACAAAGCTGAGAATATGGCCTATGCATACTGACACATCACTCTCTCTCTTTTACTCTCTCAGGAACTTCCAATTTTCTCGGCACACCAACAACAGTGGTTCAACTTAATTACAAAAAAAAAAAAAGTATTCGGAAAACAAACAAAACCACCAAAACTCAAAAAAAAAAATGTTCACCTTATTGAATGTGAAGCTTTGATAGATTTATCCCCTTCAAACTAGAATAATGCAGAATAAGATTTAATAAGGTCTTTCATATCAGCGAGTACAAAGCGTGGCATTAGCATTAAAGCGCGTGTCGGGGTGCAGGCGAGTGGCGCATGGCTTTAAGCACATTGATGTGCAGGTTCAAGGCGCCGCAGCTGCATTGTTTCATCTGAAAGCCGTGACAGGTATTGAGGTGATTATTAACAGTCTGTACAGCTCTGCTCACGAGGCAGAGAGCTTGAAACGGTGAAATACAGACAGCTGAGGCAAAGGTTCATCTAAAATAAATCCTGCCGGGAAGACACACACATCATCGCACAGCCGCGGCATCCGCTCAAGCACACAGAGGTTTAACCTGAACTCTGTTGTTCAAACAATCAGAGATTGAAAGAATTGTGACGGACTTCCTGAGATACTGAAATATAAATCATTACCTGACTGTCAGTTTAACTCAATTATGCTGTTTTTTTCTCACTGTGTGTGTGTGTGTGTGTGTGTGTGTGTGTGTGTGTGTGTGTGTGTGTGTGTGTGTGTGTGTGTGTGTGTGTGTGTGTGTGTGTGTGTGTATGTGTGTGTGTGTGCGTGTGTGTGTCTTTTTCTGTCTCTGAACTGGCTTAGTCTTTCCATCGTTCTCTTTCACCCCACCTTTTTTCTCTCTCTCTTTTATCTCTTTGTCCCACTCTCTTCCAAACACTTGTTTTGTCTGGCTCTTTTCTTTTACTCTTTCATTCTACTATGTCTTGTTTTTTTTTCTCTATATATGTCTTTTAGCTTCCAGCTTTCAATTTTACCATTCTGTTTAATTCATTTTTTCCTCTACACACACACACACACACACACACACACACACACACACACACACACACACACACACACACACACTAACCCCCTCCCACTATTACCACCACCACCACACACTTACACACACTCAATACACTCCAAGTTTGAACTTATTTCATAAATGCTATGTAAGCCTGACCAACTCTCAATAGTAATGCTTATTCTCAGCTAGGGTCAGTATGAAGTCTTTCTTGTGATTCTCATCCTCAACAGAGTACTATAATAAAAGTGCTTCAAGTGGTCATTGTGCCTTATTAAATAAAGGTATCAGCCCTTATTGTAAGAGCTGTTCAAGTAAAGGACTTTTGATCCGATCAGGAATGGAAGTGTGGTGGAACATCAGGAACATAAGGAAGTAGAATGCTAACTAACTGTAATGGGGATCTAGCTTTGGCTCTACAATGAAGTGGAAAATCGCCCACCACTATGGCTCTCCCATGTCCCTGAGAATGGCCAGAGGATGACCAAGCCATAGCTGGAGGCTTTAATAGTGGTGCACAGGTGGAGTCATACTGTCAAGGTGATCATTTAGCTTTTAGTGAGGCCATGAGCACAAAAGAACTCTAACAGTTCTACAAGGAAACCATCCTGACAGTTGATCAAAGGCTGAAGAATCACAGTTACCTACATAAACGTTCAATTCATGTACTTGATTAAGCACACAGAATGAAAGCCATGCAAACACATACACGAAGCTTGAAAACAACGTGCTGACATGCCCTGTCAGCAGCTAATCTTTGCTAACGCTGGAACATCAACAATCTTCCTGCCATGCATTTCCGATCAGTGGCTGCATGGTGTAATTATGATGTGTGTTCAAGTTAAACCAGGACATGTGATCAAATTTCTTGTGAACTAATTAATAATTAAAGAAGACTTTAAACACAGTACAGCAATAAGACTCTAAGCTACAGTAAATATTTGATAGGTGCAAACATTTTTAAAAACGGCCAAATGTCTGCAAACGGTGATCCAGCCAAGATGGCTCAGAGCCCACTGGAATCATTCCCATGAACGTTCAGCAAATGGAATACCTGATCCTTGAAAATCGTCATCTTGCAGAAGATATGCATCTGTCTGAGGGAAGTTTACACACAGTCGTTTGCAAACACCACTTGCACGTTATACTGTAAGAACTCGACTGGGAGTTATTGCTACATTCCCTTGCAATCCTCGTTATAAGCCAATTCCATATGTTTGGGCTATTAAAGGAGTTCCGGGCATTCCAGACACGAAGCAGGCAGTTCGATTGTATATATGGATCTGCTTTACTAAGAAAACGTTCTACCTTGATGGTGTCCAAGCATTGGTGAAATGCTGGAATTCATTAGTGTTGCATGGAATAATATAGACAAATAAAGGTAGTTTTTACTCTCAAAACTGTTTTCTGTTATTCAAGTTTAACTTGAGTGCCTGTTGTAATTTAAAAGATTTTATCCAAGTTTGTGTTGGAACTTTAGGATAGAAATGACCTTTACTGAAAATGCAACACAATACAATGATTTCCCTGTTTCTAAGGATTTAATTTTTTCATAAGGACACAATACAGATTATCAACATCTCATTATACCCAGTGTTGCCGGTTTAATTGAGTGACTGGTAGATTAAAGCCAAACAGTAAACTCAAGACCATTTTCCAGCTAAAGCAGTGTGTAATGAAAGGAAAAGTAACGTTATTGCTTTGCTCTGGTTAGTGCCTGCTCAAATGTCTGACTGAAGAGCTATGATTCAGCAAATAAAAATAATATAATAATAATAATAATAATAATAATAATAATAATAATAATAATAATAAAAACAATTAAAATTATAGATGAGGTATTTGAACACGTGTTGGCCCTTTTAAGTGTCCCATTACCAACACAAGCTCAGGTTTAAAGACAGAGATTGCAAGTGTTAACATGTAACATTCCAGGGAGAACACAATATTTAAAAATAAGCTATACAGTACTGTGCAAAGACAGACAGACAGAGGGATGGACAGATTTGTATAAAATGTACGTATGAAACATAAAGGTATCATTGAAAGAGCGAGGTCTGACTAGTGTAAAGACAAAACCTTTCTTTTATTTAAATAGCTTAAACATTTTGAATGTGACATTTTGCAATTTGGCACAAAAATAGGATTTTTTTTTTGTTAATGTTAAATGAAAAGAAAGAAAAAAAGACTGAAGTGACATTTCTGTCCACTGCTTATTCAAGTTTTCTCTGGGAAACAAAATTGTTGAATGTCTTCGCAAAAAAAGACAGTAAATAACCTTAGTAAACAGCTTGTATTATACTATATAAAAAGCTACAGGTTTAAATGGCTTGCTTGAAAATGGACAGTATGTATAGTGATGATATCTTAAAAGTGCCCATCATAACAACATCTTTCATCCTAAATACCACAATATACACTGAATTTCTAATTTATTCATAACTAAAATGGCATATCTAATAAACGTAGGTTGCACATATCTGTTTTAGACGATCGATGTATGTACAAAAGTTGTGTCAGTGGGTACTTGAAGGAAGTTTTCTGTACTAAGATTTGGTCAGCTCAGACATAAGGTTTCATGCTAAAGATTAAAGACATTGTTTGTTTACGTCTTGAAGGCAGAAATTCAAGAAAACTGTCTGCAAGCAGCCATGATTAGTTCAGATGACTGTCTGTGAATGTGAATGGAATAAACGGCAATATAATTTTTTTTATTCATTTTGTTAAGATGTATTATTTCATGTTATCAACCTCCTGAGATTTGTTTCTTACTAAGACTTATTAACACTTTATGCTGGTTTCTCTGACTTGCATTATAAACTGATTGGTTAATGTAGTGTGTTGTGGGTTTTTGTGTGTAGGCATATTAATTACATCTGGATATCTTTGCTACTGGCACTCATTTACTCATTTCTGTTATCTTTTTTATTTTAACTTTTTTTTTTTTTTTTTTTACAAAGTACAAATTGACACAAAATGTAATATTCAATATATAAAAAATAAGTCCATTAGTATCAGACATTTTACATGATATATTGTAAGTGCTCATAGGCATAACCCTCATCATATCAGTTAAGTACAATTATTTAAATTTCACTGACAAGGTTAGTTGTGTTGAGAGGAACAAGAAGTTGTCAAGGCACGGTCAGGGCAAAGGTCACAAATCACTCTCTTGTTAAGTCAGCATGTCTTGTTTTGATTGACACTTGAGCACATAGCTTTACTTGCATGTATAAAAGCATGTATATTAATAAACAACATATACTGTATATATCATAACAAATGTCCAGCATTTACTGTACATAAAGACACGACAGTGCTACAAGCCTGCTGCAAAAGCCCATGATAATATACAAGTAAATTCAAGAGGCATACAGTATACTATATACAGTACTGTGTACATGTCTAATAGGTACAGTGTTAGTTATGCAGAAAGCTAGCAAAAGCCAGTGCAGAATGCTAATACACATCTGATACGTACAGAACATGACAGATACAAATGTGATAATAAAAGAAGGTTTAGAGTAGTGTTCTGGTCCAACAGGTACTTCTTGTTGTTTAGAAAAGTAGTTTTTCATTACTTTATTTTGTTGATGTACTCTAATGCTCACCAAGTGGAAACTGAACTTTAATGAACTATTCTAGCTGGTTACTCCAGTTCTAATAGAAAAACATTCAAAATAATAATAATAATATATAATAATAATAATAATAATAATAATAATAATAAACTGCTGGTCTTATCAAAATTTGGCTAAGGATTCCCTCTTTCTTACTACTTTATCCTCATTTAAATATTCTAAAAATAGGATTTCAGGAGAGTCCCAGTAAGCAAACTCGCACTGGCCATATCTCAGGAACTGGACATACAGTAATAAACTTGGAATCAAAATGTTGCTTGTGGAACCAGGAATCTAAAAAATATGCATAACTCAAATCACCCAAATGTGACCCAATACCGGATTTTAAGGGATGAGCCACAAAAAAAGTGTTGAAGTTCTATAGTGTGGAGCTGCAAGTGTTCTAATTTCTTTCACAGTCTTTATCAGGTGCACTAAAATGGCTTATTTCCTGTCTTTACTTTAGTGCACAGCCACTGAGGTTATTACTTCCTAGATTGGTACTTCTTATATTGCTCAGTAAATTCCTTCACATTATTGTCTTTCATTGTATTACACACCACAATAGCTACATTATAACTGGGAATTTATTAGTAAGATTTTAATTTTTTTTTAATGACAAAAAAAAACTTCTGCTTTGCATTTCATTGTCATTTTGCAATTAGGTATTTTTCTTGTTTGTCTAAGGGAGGCTTATACAATAAGCTATAACTATATAAACACCTAAGTCTTTTCTATGCTTAAATAATATTTAAATAATGACAGAATAAAGAGACTATGTAAGTTATCCGATTATAATCAGGAACTTGGATATGGTACTAAAAGGTAAAGTGCCATTTAATATATCTGGACATATTTTACAATTTAAACAAATGTATTGTAGGTTAACTTTAGGCATTTTTTCCCCTAGGGATGTAAAAGACACTGGTCATTGAGAGCAAAGGGGCAGAGAGTGTACTTTCTCTCTGCATGTCACTGATAGCACAGACGTGTCCTTAATAAGACCTGCTGATGGCTATGGCCTCTGGGCTTGCTGTAGCAAACCAAAAAGAAATTCAAAGAGACCAGAATGAGAATTATATATATATTATATATGAAATAAAAAACATGAGACAGTGAATAATTCTTCAGACTACTGTGATTTTCAAAACTACTATGAAACTTCTAAAAACATATACTTACAGACTGTTCTGATTTGTGGTGCAACAAGAATAGCATGTTTTTTCTTTCTTTCTACAGGTGCCAACATGTTATCCATTTTTCCACTGTTAACATGGCAACATTTACCAATCACATACTTTTGCTGTTTATATCATATTTGCACTGAGGCACAGAAAAAACTTTATTTATTCTTTTTTTTTCCATGTTAACGCGTGAAAACTTCAATAGTCACATGAACTGGCATGTTTCTTACTATTACATTAATAGCCAAGGAATCCATTTATCAACATTAGTTTAAAATGGTTATACAGCAATTACAATGGACAAGTCAAACAGAGACTTGTTGTCTCATGAGGAATGAAGGCATAAAACTGATGGACATTTACAGAAGACCTCACGCATACAGTAGTACAGTGATGAGACACTTGGCTGCGGTAAAATATTTTAAAGAAAGCCAGACGTCTGTAAATGATCTTGGGCGAGGTGGGTCAGAGCCCACTGAACATGCAGCGTGTGAAACGCCTGATCCTCATACAGTATAACTTGTCACAAACTTACAGAGGAGAGGGTGAGAGCATGTTGGGTACCAAGAGGGTACTGTACCTTTGACTGGCACAGAAGATTGCTAATCTATAGTGAGTTAAAGCAACGTTTTGACATGGAAGGCCAGGTAATCTGATCATGGCTCTATCATACTGAGAAAACTTTCTACCCTGATAGTATGCAAGCACTAGTGAAACCCTGGGGTGAGTGTATTGGTGTAGCAGGGGATTATATAGATAAATAAATGCAGTTTATACTGTACTCTCATTAGATTAGATTCAACTTTATTGTCATTGCACATAGTTACAAGGCAACGAAATGTATATGTGTGTGTGTGTGTGTGTGTGTGTGTGTGTGTGTGTGTGTGTGTGTGTGTGTGTGTGTGTGTGTGTGTGTGTGTGTGTGTGTAATTTAGCTAATTTAGCTGCTGGATGGAAATGCAGAGTATACCTATACACACATCTACATATATGAATATACACATATTAGTGTACAGTCCATGTGCAGACTGTACAAATGAATGAACAGGAAGTATTTACAGAGGTATTAAACAGAAATGATGGGTTATCAGTGATGGTGGTACCGTCTATGTAAGGGGGTCAGTGAAGTTGTGTTCAGTAAGGTAACCACTGTGGGGTAAAAACTGTTCCTCAGCATGCTGCTCTTGGCTTTTAGGCATCTGAGCCTTTTTCCAGAGGGAAGGAGAGAAAACAGTTCATGTGCAGGGCGAGAGGTGTCCTTCACGATGCTTCGTGCTCTACGCAGACACATCCTCTTGTAGACTTCCTCAATGACAGGAAGTGGGGTACCAATGATGCGCTGGGCGGATTTAACCACCCTTTGGATGGATTTACGGTCCGAGACAGAGCAATTACTATACCAGACTGTAATACAGCTGGTTAGGATGCTCTCTACTGCACAACGGTAGAAATTGTTCATTATGTCTTTAGAAAGGTGATTCTTCCTTAGTAGTCTCAGGAAGAAGAGGCGCTGGGAAGCTTTCTTGAGGAGACTGATGGTATTAATGGACCAAGTTAAATCCCCAGAAATTTATATCCCCAGGAACTTGAAGTTTGTAACACGGTCGACCATTGTCCCGTTGATGTAGACAGGGGAGTGTGTGTTACCTCTTCTCCTTCTAAAGTCCACAGTGAGTTCCTTGGTCTTCCTGGTGTTCAGGAGCAAGTGGTTGTCAGCACACCACTCGGCCAAGTGCTTTACCTCTGCCCTGTAGTTAGTCTCATCATTGTCATTGATGAGGCCAATCACTGTCATGTCATCTGCAAACTTAATTATGGTATTAGAACCATGCATAGGGCTGCAGTCATGTGTGTACAGTGAAAACAGTAAGGGGCTCAGTACACAGCCTTGTGGCACGCCAAATCAAATCAAATTCAAATTTTATTTGTCACATACACAGTCATACACAGTACGATATGCAGTGAAATGGTTATACGACCGCTCCGTGACCTTAAATATTTTTACAAATGGAACCTATAAAACAGATTCCATCAAAGTTACAAAAAAAATATATATATATATATATATATATATATATATATATATATATATATATATATAAAATCTGAAGTATAATGTAATGCAATATATTACGACTATAGTCTGTGAAAAACCTGAGGTAGTATTTTAATGAGATGAGGGGGGGTGTGAAAAGAAGTCCTTGAAGTGTGCAAATGTGCATATGTGTGCAATGTGCATTGACATAATTGTCCGTTCTGTGTGTGCAAGAAAATGCAGAAGTGTTTAGTCCAGTGTATTGGTTGTTTAGTCCAGTGTATTGGTTGTATCCAGTGTTCAGGATGATGGTTGAGGAGAGAACGTTATTAGCTTTAACATTCTGTGGTCTGTTGGTCAGAAAATCCAGTATCCAGCTGCATAGAGAGGTGTTGATTCCGAGATCAGTAAGCTTACTAATCAGCCTGGAGGGGATGACTGTGTTGAACGCTGAGCTGAAACCCACGAACAACATTCTTGTGTAAGTGTTCTTATTATGTCAGGTGAGAAAGTACCGTGTGCAGTGTTAGGGAGACAGCATCTTCAATGCTCCTATTCTCCCTGTAGGCAAACTGATGAGGGTCCAATGTGGGTGGAAGGCTTCTCTTGAGATGTGCTAGGACTAGCCGCTCAAAGATACTCACTTCATGAGTATTGGTGTCAGTGCTACTGGGCGGTAATCATTAAGGCACATAGGTTTGGAGTGTTTAGGCACAGGCACAATGGAGGTGGAATTAAAGCAAGTAGGCACTGTTGATTGATTCCTGGTTTGACTGGTTGACCTGAACTCCCATTGTAAAAAGAACCCAATAAATAAGCACAAATACGCACACAGGACATTATCACAGGCTATTCTTCTTACAGCTAGTGTTACAGTGGTGTTGTTCTCTCGACTGTTCCCATTAGGAAAGTATATCAACTGATCTGCACATTTTTGATTTTGGCTTGGGACCAGTGTTAGTTGGAAAGATTTATAAATAAATAAGCCACATTTCATTTACTTTGATTTAAGGACAAAGCAGGTACAAAATACATTATAATCTAAAATATATATTAAAATAATAAGGGGAAAAAAGAGTTAATAACAAAAGAATTGATTAAAGGTTTCAAGACTGGTCTCACGGTCCACAATCCTAATCTGTAGTATCCTTTAGCTAAAGCTGACTTCACAAAAACATGGGAAAATTATAAAAATGACCCTGCTTGCGATTAATTTTCATGTGCGTTTTATGCCTACTTTCTGTGCATTACCTGAAATGTGAATATACAGTAGTAAAAACAGTAGTAATTGCAGTAGCATGCAATTACTCTATGTATGCAGAAATTCAATAAGGAGTATTACCAATGACAGAGTTTCAGCCATGTTCATGGTTCAAATGTATATCTAAACCCATTTGTTACAATATTTGTCCTGTAAGAAAGAACAATTAGATAGGCAATGTATTTAAAAGTAAAAGTCATGAGAAAACAAAGCAAGTTAATAAATCTCACTTATACAGTAGATTTAACAAACCTTTATATACAGCAGCTTGTGACTAGGACAGGATCAAAAATCACATCATGAACAACTGAGGGTTATGTGTTCTACTGTTTGTCCAGCCATATGATCAGACCATCTTATCAATACTCTATTATAAAATGTTAGTAATTGATAGATGAGGATTAACCTTCTTGATTGTGTACTTTCTATGCACTGGTCATGATATTCATTATACCTGCTTGGGGAATCTGACTGGACAAGAGGCATTGAGTATTGATAATGGATGGTAACACTAGTCGGATGTTTAACTCCACATGCCGGGTGTTCAATTACTTGTTAATTAAGTGTCGGTCATGGTTAGTTAGTTCCACCAATCACAGAAGGAGACGTGTTGACAGATCCAAGTAATCGATTAAAGAAAGAAAGAAATTATGGTCCGTTGATAATCAATGGTGTTTACAGAACTGCTGTATTAAAAGCAATGTCACACTCAAGGCAGTGCTAAATCGATACATATAGCACAGCTGTGCTATATCTAGCGGTACAGCACTCCCTCTCATGTGACATTGCTTAATTATATTACGTAAAAATGGTAGCAAAGAATAAGACTCACATGTTGTTTCCTCTCCTTTGTTGAGCCGTGTTTAATTTAAATACTATAGCTCTGGTTTTCTATTTGTTCAGGCAGTTCTTAGCAGAAAAACACACAAGCAAACCACACACAGACAGACCACAATGCCAGCCACAGCAATAAACCACATTACAATGCTTTAGCCTATATTACAACATAAAACAAAAAGTCTGAATATGGACAAAATGAATCAAAATAATGACAGGATGCCTGTATTTGTTGGAAGTGTTTTGCTGCATTTGGGTCTGACTGTGTGTGTTTGTGTGTCTGTGTGTTCCTGTGTGTGTGTGTGTGTGTGTGTGGTTAGAGATTTAGCAGGATGAGTAAGGGGCCACATTGTTTGTCTCGAATGGCGGCTGCTGCTATTGAAAAGGCATCACGCTAACAGCCTGCGGGCTCACGCCAGACATCAACAATCGCACTTCAATCGCTTGTGCACACTGATCCTGTATTCACACAACACTTAATCATCCCTCTTAACGGTAGAAACACACTTTGCTTACACACACACACACACACACACACACACACACACACACACAAACACACACACACACACACACACACACACACACACACACACACACACACACATGCCCGGGGAAAAGACTGAGCTGTGCGTTCAACTCCTGGCACACTGACTCATGTCTTGCCGAAATGTGCTACATGTATCTTAGGCCTGAAAGTGTGTTTTACAAGTCTTTCCCTATGCATTTATAAAACAGCCTTGCTAAAGGCATTTTTTTGCATTAAAGCCAATCCCTCCATTTTAATTTACAGAGGCAGCTGACAGGCTGAAAATGATAATATTTAATACTTATAGCTCAAAGTATTGCTTTGTACTTCCTTAACACTTGCAACAAAAGGGCTGCCATGATATCTTTGGGAGAAAATGATGGATATACTGCTTATCGAAGAAATAAAACATGACTGGGAGAGCTGTTTGGGGAAACTAATCAATAACAGGGTATTGCTGATAAGAATAGGATGATCCAGGTAGTTTTCAAGTTGTGATATGCACAGTAAAGACACATGAAATTCTTCCTTTGCTGTCGCTCACTAAAAAGTAAACAAAAAAAAAGCATAAAATAATCAAAATAAAATAAAATAAATATAACTATAAAAAGAATAGGTATTTTACAAAAGGGTATAAAACATAGAATTAAATATGAAAAATATGAAATGAGAATATCGAAATATATCATTTCATATTTGTGCTTATATTCATATTCTGCTTTTAATTCTAGGTTTGATATACAGTATATCCTTTTTTATACCTATTTATATTTTATTCTATTCTATATATACAGTATACATAATATAGAGGAATGTCTGTGACTCCAGGTAGTACCTTTCCTCACCAGTCTCTCAGTCTTTTAAAACTATTTTAAAGTTAATAAGACAATTCAGCCTGTCCTGTTCCAAAGAAGTCATCTGTTGTCCTGAAGAATTTCCTGTATCAGAAAACCTAAAGCTTTGCTCTCAGACTGTTGCGCAGTGCTGAAATTGGATACTCTACCACAACTGCAGAATAAACATTGCCTCATAGACAATCACACAGTTTTCATCTGCTAAGCATCTGTAATACAAACCCCTGTGTAAGGTCTTACAACAGAAATGATAACATGCATGTTAGAACAAGCTTATTAATATAAACTTGTGATTTTCCACACAAACTGAGCTATGTCTTCATTTATTTGGATTTGGCCGACGCCTTACCAGCATGACTTGCATTTGTCTCATTTACAGAAATAGTTGAGTCCCTTCCTTAGGAGCCTAAAAAGTGGCAATTTGGCACTGAAGGGATTTGAACTCATACCCTTCTATTCAGTACTGCAACATCTTAACCAATGAGCTAGACCTTCCCTGCTGGTTTACAGTAGGTGTGTGGTTGTAGATAATAAATCAACAATCAAGGTGTAAAACCGGTTGACATTTACAAAAGTCTTCAAGCACAGTACAATGATGAGAATCTTAGCTGCGGTAAAAAAAAAGAAAAAAATAAACATTTGCATAGTGCAAACTTTTTTAAAGAAGGCTATTCTTCTGTGGATGGTGATAACAACCAACGTGCTGTCGTTCCCATAAGCATTCAGTGTGGGAAACGTCTGTGTCTTGACAGTCAACGGAAAACTTGTCTCCAACTTGCTGAAGAGACGCATCTGTCTGTGACAACTGTACACACAATTACTCACTGACACCACTTGCACATTACCGGAATTCAGCTGGGAGTTATTGCCACATCCCCCGTACACAAACCATCTACATATATTTGGGCCATGTTTAAAGAAGTTCCTGTCAGGACAACATTTCAAGCAGGCAGTCCAATCATGGCTCTGAGAAAACTTTTTATCTAGAAGGTATGCAAACACTAGAGAAATGCTATTAAATGGGATTACATAGAAAAATATATCGTTTTTTTATTTTCATAATGGTGTTATTTTATCCTGCACAATCAAAAGTCCCTGTTTGACTTGGACGTCTCTTGTCGACTATAGACATGGAGAGTATAGGTATGTTTAAAATGTTTACGGATTAACAAACAAAAGCACGTATGTGAATACCTCCAGTACGTATTGATACAGATACTACTGTCCTTCTTCTTATTTTCTGTGGTATCTTAGTTTTGACAGTGATAGTGATATGTCACTTCCACCGCTATTGTTGCTTAATTTATACATTTCCAATGATTTAATGTTTTTAAAAATAATAGATAATACAGAGATAATGCCTGGTATGATAAAATATGTATAAAGCTTTTTTTTTGTCAATTTTAACATCTATAGATGTCATTCTTTTATAAAATATGTTTGTGGCTGCTCCTTAAAATTCAAGGGCCACAGAGCTGCGCCAGAAACACACTGTGGGATTTCAGATATGTCAAATAGAACCAAATGTATCATTACTTTAAAAATGTGCATTTTACCGTTACAGGGATATGGGAACTCACCAAATGCTGATTTTATTATATGTACAGTAGCTGTGCTATTTTTTTTTTTTTGTTGTTGTTGTTGTTCATGTGTCCCAGTTTTCTTTTTGTTTCTTAGTCATCTGGGAGTTGATTTGTGTCAACTGGAAGTTTTTTTTTTTTTTTTTGGATAGGTAAAAACAATTCACTATGCAAGTAGCTTAATCAGTCATGAAAAATATTTTTTTCTCTCTGTCATGTTTGTACAGTTAACATGAGATTAAATAAATGTCATCATATTGCCTAGGATGTGCTGAAAACAGCATGTCACTCTACTGTACATTGAACAATCCTGACCTCTGTATATATTTATTAAAATATATTCTTGTAAATTAATTAATGCTAATTTATGAATACTTTATGTAGCACATACTGTTAATTAACAGTATGCTAGATGTTGCAAAGACTGGAGTAGTGATCAGTAGTTTATGATGGTCTTTAATCTAATGGCTATTAATGCACAAAGGCTTACAGTATTAATGCTCAGCTAAAACAAATATTTTCTTAATTCATTTTTTTTCTTGATGTCTTGTTAGTATGAATTATAGCTCCAGTAATATTCTTAAATGATTTATTATCATTTCACATTAACTATTAACAAGAGATGAACAAATAATGTAAACCTATTATAATGGCATGGGCACAGGACATTAAGGATAGAAAGCATTAAGAAAGTTAAACTGTGAAAAGTGAGACCTCGGGGCCGACAATTGAGATAAGAGGAGCAACAACAACAAAAAAGCTGAAAGATATGAAGAATATCAAGTTTTGCTGTTCAGATTTTTCTCATACAAAAAAACATCAACAGACATCTGTGTCATTTTCACTACATCCACTTTCTCCCCTTAACATTCACTCATTCTGTTGCTTCACACGGTTCCTCTCTGTCCTTCACTGCATAATTTATGAAGCTAATCTGTCAGTGTTTAAGAGGAATGGAGAGCCTTGTGATTAGCTGAAACAGCTTTATAGCTTCGCGAAGTCCCAGTGGTGTCATCTGCCATAAACAGCTGGAGACAAATGGGAATGATGGTGGGATTCTTCTCCCTCTGGCTGATACATACGCATGTTGATATAAGAGAATACATAAGAGAATAAGAGACTCAGTTCATTAGGAATTCTTATAGAGTTGCATCAGTTAATAAAATTTATATCAGAGTGATGATGAATTCTCAAATCTAATCAATCAATGAGTGTTTTACTGTATATAATCAGAGCTTTGACAGTAGTGCAGGCTCAAATTCCAAACACAGCTCTATATGAATTGTACATCATTAGACGTATTGAAGTAATAAATACACCGAATTATATAGCGGATGATTCATATGAACTAGGAAAATTGTGTTTATGTTGAAAACAGAATACTGTCTAATCTTCTATATGATGAAGGTTTCTCTTATTAAACATTTATGGAAGGAGAGTTGAGTTTCAGCACTTTGTAATACTCATTTTTACACCATGAGAAAACTTCATCAACAAAGATGTAATTGCATTAAATTCAATGTTAAAAATATTGCAGGTATGACAATATGTTCAATAATAAATACAACAACAACAAAAATCCTTGCCCTATTGCTCTGGTATTAGAAGAACAAATCTTCAGGATGTGCTGTCACAGCCAAATAATCAGCTTTTTCACACTAACCCACTGTCCACATGGGCTGCTTCTGATTTCTGAAATGGTATACACCGAACCATTTCACTCTCTTATATACAGTAGTCCCTCATCTGCTATTATAATAACATCCACTCTTCTAGGAAGGCTTGTTGATTTCAGTTTTGAAGTGAGGCTGTGTGGATTTGTGATCATTCAGCTTCAAGAGCATTAGTGAGATCAGGAACACACGTTAGGTGATAAGGTGTTGGGTACAGTTCAGCTGAAAGGTGTTATGTGGGGTTGAGGTTGGGGTTCCATGCAGCGTTCTTCCACTAGAATCTTGGCAAACCATGTCCTCACGGAGCTCGCTTTGTGCACAGGGGCTGCTCATGTTAGAACTGTTTGGGCGTCTTATACTAGGCAAGAGAATTTGTAATTCTACAGCAGACTAAGGCATCCTATACAGTCATGCATTTCTGAATTTGTAGCGACAATTTCAAGAAGGCCGTCATGTACAGTATGTGTGATGGTTTTCCCCATATAGGGAAACTGGCCTGCTGTAGTGACACTAATAAATAAATACTATAGGAGAAGCTTGACTTTGGTTAAAAACAACATAGACATCATCATATGATCAATTTTTTTTTTATTTACTTTATCGTAAAGACATATGGTAATTGTATAAAAATAATCCATGTGTGAGTAACAGGACACCAAACTCCTCCATTATCTAAGATCCAGCCCACTCCATCACAACATTCTCCATCGCCCTTCTATCCTTCAAAAACCAGTTTGACAACACAAGCTCAGACACACAGACACACACACACACATTATAGGTGTGATGATGAAAAGTACACAGTTTTGATTCCGTATGCCCCCTGTGACACTTCCCACTTATTAGCTAGTTTTCATACAGGCTTCAATCAGGCTTCTTAATCCTCCAAGGGGAAGAGCGGTTTTAATTCACCGATCGACCGATAAGCGGAGGCAGTGCAGGCCGAGGAGAAAAAGGGATGGCGTGTGAGAGAGGGAGAGAGAGTGACAGAATGGCTTACATGTAGATGAATCCTGCTTACAAGATGGAACCGTGGGCATTAGCTGCCGATCTGAATTTTTTTTTTCCTTCCCCCCACCCTCTATCTCTCTTCTTCTCCCTCCTTCTTCTCCACCATTACCCTTGCTGATTGCAATCTTTCAGCGCCATTGGGTCCCGAGCCTGGGCTGTGTTTAATCTGCCTTTAATCCAATAGATTTTAAATATTCCCCCTGCTCCCACAGTCTGCAGGCAATTAACTGGCCTTCTGATGCTCTTCTTATCAGTTGCCTCCTTGTATCAGCTCCAAGCAGCCTCCAGACACTGCCAACCTGACAAATAATACCCGCCATTTACCGCCGGGACCAGCCAACACACACCCAGCTCCTCTGCATTATAAACAGGTATTTGGTAAACATATCATATGGATGCATGCACGCAACCAGTAAAGCCGAAATCCTGCTTTCTTCCGTAAGGAGAAAAAGAAAATGAAGCAAATGCAAAACAAAAGGCTAATGCTATACCGTATATGAGGTATGCATATATGCCGACGTAGGAAGAATTTTAACACCAGTGCAGTGCTCAAGTCTTTAGGTAGGAAAATGCTTTGCTTTAAAATGTAACACCTTGCTGGTTTCATTGGTGTGTTGAGCTTTCAGATTAGAAGAAACAAGAAATAACAAGAAGAAAAATACTCATTTATTACTAATAAAGTGTCTGAAGAATGTCATGATATACATTTTTTAAAAAGACACATAGATTATTTAATAAGGGATGAAAAGACAGATACTTACACGAATGCAGCTGATAATCAGAAGGATAACTCACTTTGCATTCGAACCATTAGTGGTGTAATGATAAGACTGTTCAGATACTGAAATAAAATGGAACAAATGGACAATCTTTGATTATCAGTATAATATTATGAATTATAATGAATCATAAAAATAATGAATTATTAATTATTTATTTTTTGGTGGCTGGTGTGTAAATACTAGCAATTTTCTGGCAAATATTAGTATTACATCATAGCATATTCAGCTATATAGTTAGTCCTAGACATACAGTATTAATAATAATAATAATAATAATAATAATAATAATAATAATAATAATAATAATCGATATACGATTTTTAATCAATTTATTATTTCCATTTACAAAGCAACAAGATTAATATGGGAAATTTTAAGTCAAATGTAAACTCACACACTGAACACACCGCTCACAGCTACATGAACCGACTTAAATTGGTGTACTGAATTGCCTTTCCTCAAAACGACAGACTGCTGAAACCACGTAATGTTTTCACTCATTTTCTATACTGCTTATCCTGTGTACAGGGTCATGGGGGGCCTGGAGCCTATCCCAGGAGACTCGGGGCACAAGGCACGGTACAATCCATCACAGGGCACACACGCAAAATGGGTACTTTGGAAATGCCAATTAGCATGTCATTGCAAACTCCACACACATAGACCCTAGCCAGGAATTGAACCCTCAGTTCTAGGGATGCAAAGCCATTGTGCTTGCCATTATGCCATCTTCATGTATGTAATAAAGTAATGAATGTGTTTGCCATTACAGCTGATTGTACAAGGGGCGTTCAAGTCAAACTGCTACGCTAATGATTTATCCCAGAATTTGATTAGTGCTTGGATAACATTGAATGGCTTTAAATGAGGTTAGGGATGTACTGGAGATGTGGCAGTAAATCCCAGCTGAGTTCTTTAATGTGCAAGTGGTGTTAGTGAATGAATGTGTGTACAGACAGATGCGCCTCTCCGGCGAGTTGGTGGCAAGTTATCATTCACAGAAAATGTTTGCACCATTCAAATGTTTCACTGCGGCTAAGAGTCTCATCACCATACTGTGCGTGGAGTCCTCTGGTTGTAATGCTGTGCATCTCAACACTGACCATAAGTAGTAACAATGATACTGTATATACAGTATACCACCCACACTCACACACACGCGCTTACACACACACACACACACACACACACACCATCAGATTACACTGTCTCATATAAACTGCTGATAAAGATCAGTTGAGTTTCATGACATCATCAGAAGTGTGACAGGTTTTGCCATCATGAGAGTGTGTCTCAGCTTGACCATTTAGGCTAATGGTGCCAGGAGATCAATAGATTAAAATCAGTTTCAAATCCTGTCATAAAGACACACACACACACACACACACATACACACACACACACATTTTGTCCCATGTGCTTTACCAAACACTTAACACCTAAAAGTGTCTAGATAGTGTGTGTGTGTGTGTGTGTGTGTGTGTGTGTGTGTGTGTGTGTGTGTGTGTGTGTGTGTGTGTGTGTGTGTGTGTGTAGTGTGTGTGTGTGTGTGTGTGTGTGTGTGTGTGTGTGTGTGTGTGTGTGTGTGTGTGTGTGTGTGTGTGTGTGTGTGTGTGTGTGTCCTGACTCATATTTCATTGTACACATGACATTTGCCATTAAAATCTCAATCTTCAATTACCAATAAACTCAGCAGGCTAGCTTTAATGTCTATATTAAGTAGGAAAACACAACACACACACTCACACACACAAACACAAAACCAGAGTGTGATTTGTTCAATGCATCATATAACCCCATACTCACTGAATCATGTACACGGTTTTACATCTATCTATCTATCTATGTCTATCTATCTATCTATCTATCTATCTATCTATCTATCTATCTATCTATCTATCTGTTAATTTTATTTTAAAAAATTGTATAATTGTTTAATATTTTATATTTCATAAATGGTTTGTACTCCTTTTCTCTCTCTCTCTCTCTCTCTCTCTCTCTTTCTTTCTCTATGGATTACACAAGGACCTTGTATCCTTTCGAACACTTAATAACACTGGAAATCCATACACACGCATACACACACACCCACACACATACACACACACACACACACACACACACACACACACACACACACACACACACACATGCACATGCATGCACACACAGACAGACAGGTCACATGAGTGTTCTCCATAACACAAAAAGCACGCCCGGACCAGGAGACTAGAGCAGTGACCAATCAGAAGCGCTCGTCTTATCATCCCGGGTTTGAGTTGGGAGGGGGCGGAGCTGAGACACTAAGTCACTCCACTGACTGCTAAGCCTACTGCGGTTATGCTAGCTCGGAGATGGGAGCCTCAGGCTGGATTTGTGACAGCCAAATCACATCAGTCTATGCTGATTAGCTCCTCTCTATCTTCCTATCCCTCTCTTTCTTTTTCTCTTTTCCTATCTCCCTCTCTTTTTTCTCTCCACCTCTCTCTCTCTCTCTCTCTCTCTATTTCTATCTCCCTCTCTCTCTCTTCACCCTCCCTCCCCTAGATTTACCGAGCGAGGGAGAGATGGAGGAGGAAAGAACTCTCGCACCGGGCTTTTTAATAGGAAAACGATCGCTATCTCCAAATTGAGTCTCTGCAAACTTTAATAAAGGCTACAGGGTTGAGTGGCATTTTGCATGCTGATTCCGGCCTCGATTGGGGGCCTTTTTTTGATGAGAGCGGGTTGCCATGGAAAAAAACGTGCTCCCAGAGAGAGAGGGAGAGAGAGAGAGAGAGAGAGAGAGAGAGAGAGAGATACACACTTCCATCTAAAATCTCCTGAATATTTTCTTTTCTGGGAAAAGTGATTGACTGCTGAATATAAATGCGTGAAGCGCAGAGAGCAGGGCACCGGGCTGATGGAGAGAGAGAGAGAACGAGAAAGAAAGTCTTTCTCCAGAGGTGAAAAATAAACCAGTTCCATTCAGTGCAGCTTTTGCCAACATTTCCAAAAGAGGCATAAAATGTACAGTGTTGGGGCTGTAGACATAGTACAGACAGGAGAGAGAAAGAGAGAGAGAGAGAGAGAGAGAGAGAGAGAGAGAGAGAGATGCAACCAAATACCTAAATAAATCTCTACTGGTATTAGCATCTATTTCCACTGGTGTATTTCAGTCCAACAATCAGCTTTATTTGTAGACACGGTGGATAATCCAAAATACTTTCTACTGTCATAGTGATTTTAAACGTTGCCTTTGTTTTGTTTAGTTTTTTGGTCCGTCCATCAAATTCCTCCAACTCGTTCAAAATTGTTATACAGTAGTACCTCGGCATACGAACACACCGCCTTAATCATCTCCGTTGCGTGTGCACATAAGTTGCGTGTACGTCCGGGAGCCGTTGAAAACTTGTTTGCGTCAGTGGAAAGCCAAGTGAAGCAGGTTTACATATTTTATTTTGTGGGCTTTTTTTTTTTTGCCTTTTGACAAGAAGCAAGCACGGCAGGAAGAAGAAATGGTGGTCGGTGCCAAGAGGAATCATAATGAATGAATGAATAATTACTTTATTATCATTCAAAAACATACAATATAGAAGGATTTGGATAAATTAAGGTTAAGTGAGGTTTAATATGTATTTATTTCATATTTTATTTCATTTGCATGTCTTTTCTAAATGTTTTGATTGATTTATATACAAAAATATGGTTATAATGTTGGGAATTTGTCGTGTTGATTATATTTTTTGGGTGGCTGGAACAGATTATCTGCATTTACATTATTTCCTATGGGAAAATACTGGAAATTGGTATCTTCCATACTGGAAGAGCAGCTGCCTGCCAAAACCAAGTTGACAAGACCAGTCACGGACCACTTTTAACAAGAAAAAACGTCTTGAAACATTCTGTCAATTTAAACAACAGTTTGTCTCCCTAGTAACTACTTCCAAATTGTCGTTCCAAATTGCCTCCGAAGGTCCGTCTTGTTTTGTTAATGGATAATGTGAGCTAACAAAGCTCACGATCCTCTAAGACAAGGCTGGATCCCAAATCCCTCTCTAACCCCTAAAAAAAGGGCACTACTTGGTGGATGGAACACGTATTGTACACCCAACTTAGCTTTCCATTTACCACTATTTGGGATTCAAAGAATAGCATTTGGCTACATAGTACAGTAAGATTTTCACCCCTGTTAATTAAACTGTCGGTCACTAACTGTCCGTCGCCAGCTCCACCAGTCACAGTTGGTTACTTTCTCCAGTCGCAGAAGGATATGTTTTGACAGACTAAAATAACTGGAGAAATAAACAAACAAATCATAATCTGCTGATAATAAATGTTGCTTGTAGAACGCATTATGGACACATCCTGATATTCAGCACAACAGCACTCCCTCGCTCATATTGCTCAAACATTCACTAACCATGTTTAAACAACATTAAAAAATACATATAGTATAGTATATGTGGCAGTTTTAATATTCGGTTTATGAGTGAAATTTCTGCCTGAGGGTAAATGATTCATTTCCAATCATACTGCCAGAACTCCAGGCTTGAGACCCTTTAAACATTTTTACATATAAACTCTACATTTTAATGTGTGCATTGCTTCAAATATGCAAAATATAAATTTCTTCATTAAAATGGTAGGTAAGTCCAACTCAAAAATGATTCATAGATGTTTATGAACTCTCTGATATGATACCCTGAAAGCCCTGACTTCTTCCTCCCATCTCTTATCTCCTCTTGTTTTTCTTGTTTGACACTTGCTCATAATCGTTAAGTACAATCTCTTTATGTACTGTATGTACAACTTAAGAAGTTAAAGTTCTTCACTGATTATGTACATTCATATCTTTTTTTTTCCTGTAAAGGTGTCACTGCAATCACCAGAATCAAAAAGACATTCATGAAATGGTTCATGGTGTCAAGGAACAATCTTGCCAGTTACGCTTCAGTAAAGGTACAAAAAAGATCTGCCAGATTTTATGAGTATCAGAGGAAGAGGTTGGTGGAGCTGGTAACCTCAAAAGAATGTTCTCTGTACCTCAAATAAAAGATTTGTAAAAGTCCGGATAACAGAATTTTTTTTTTTTTTTTTTTTGCGTGTGTGTGTTAAGTTATAAAAGAAATTACCATATATTTGTACCTAGCGTATGTTTTGCATAATATATACTGTAAGACCAATCAGGTCTTTATCCTCAACCTGTACTACATTTATTAGGCAACCATAAACTGTCAGAAAGCCAAAATACATAAAGTAAATTCATTAAAAGAAAGGAGACACTAGAAAGTTGTTTTAATAGGGTTTTACTATAAACGTCAAAAGTAAACCCGAGCCGGAGCGATTGCAGTCATCTGGTGCACCGTAACAAATCTGTTGATCTGAAGCCATGATGTGAAGCACCTCAACACGGTTGTTGCAGGGTAAGTGTTTCTGAGCTGAGATGCTACACTACGCTTGAGTAGCTTCAGAAAAGAGAGGTTAGAAATGGCTCTGTAATTACCGAGCTCCTCGGGGTCAAGCCCCGGCTTTTAAGAGTTGGAGCGACTGCAGCCAGTTTCATGTTGGATGGAACAGAGCCTGAACTAAGAAAGAACATTTCTTGCCTTAGTGCTGAGTAGGCTTAGAAAAGGAAGACATGTTTTGACCCGAGGAGCAGGTATAGGATCCAGGTGGCTATTGGAAGCTCTTGATGTCTTGACTAGCTTCACAAGAAAACATTCAAAAACAGGGGTAGAGAAATTCCTGGTAACAAAAGTGGAGTCTAAAACAAGCTTGCTGGTTAAGTGGTAAAATATTCCTCGCAGCTCGCAACAGACTCATGTGATAAGCTGCTAGCACTTAAAATACATCTTAAATTCAGACAAGAGTGTTCTTTGTTATAGTTCACAACACTTTCCTTTCAATAGGAGTTTAACTGTGAAGTTGTATGCTCCAGGTGTTTATCATGCTGCGGGGTCAGTAACTAGCTAGCACTGATTAGCTGGTGACCTAGCTAGCTAACAATAACAAAGCAAAAGTCACTTCTTGTGATAAAAATGGACAAGCTGTGTTTATCTGATAATGGGAAAGTGTTATTTTTTTCATGTTCCCAAATCATTTCTCAAACGAGAGTCTTTACTTTGTCACAAAGTGAAGTTTGTTTATGTTTGGCTTCACTTATTTAGTGACTTAAGTAACAGGTCCAAACTTCTCACTGTTGCCAATAATTCCTACTATTGAAGTACTACTCATGCTACTATTGATTGTAGAATTGGTCTATAATTATATATATATTTTTTTTTTAATCGATAAGCCATTAAATGATTAATACCAAAGTGAACATTTCATGGATTATTAGGGTAATTTTATGTTTGATTGTATCAAATCAAGACCAAAAATTTGCTATACACCAAAAAGAAAAAGATAACACATGGGATCTTTGTACTTACATGTTTAACAATAATTTTATCCATCACAGTGTCACGAGGCAGCCCAGTGGTGGTGTAGTGGTTAGTACTGTGGCAACGCACCACTGAGGTTGAGGGTTCGATTCCTGCTGCAGGTGTGTGAGCAGTTGGTATGTTCACCCCGTGCTTGGTGGGTTTCCTTCGAGTACTCCGGTTTTCTCCCACAGTCCAAACTTGGGCATATTAGGTTAATTGGACTTCCCAAATTGCTTGTAAGGTACTACTGGGGACTGGCCCCCTGTCCAGGGTGTACCCAGCCTCATGCTCATCGGCTCCAGGATCCCACCATAACCCTGTGCAAGATAAGCAGTATAGAAGATGAGAAAATGAACAAGCTAGATGTACAAGTCTTCTTGCAGATGTCACGTTCAGCCTAGCAAGACCTACAGTAGATAGCAAGTGGTCTGTTTAGTCAGGTTCATATACTGTATTGTATTTCATGAAATAGCATGAAGCTAATTTTACATTTAAGGCAAAGGCTTGCAGTCTGCACGCTTTGGGGTATAAAGCATCAACATCTGTGCTTTTGTACACTGGTTTAGTAAATTCTGCATATACAGTAACCTGCACTTTGTGTATCGGTAGTGGCAGTCAAAGTGTTATACACTAAGCATGCATTACCACAGTATCACAAATAGATTCATTAATCTAATGAGCTTCTCACGTCTTCACTCTGTGACAGTGAAAACTTGATGCAAAATTAGAATTTTTAACCCGATGCCAGAGCACACACTGCTTCAGTAGGCACCAGACTGAAATGTGGTCTTACGGATTACGAGCATGCACTAGTAAATCAACATTTTAGCAAGAACATTGTATCAAAACCATGACCATGCTGTGCGAAATTATTATGCTTATTGTTATATTAAATAGCCGCTCTGCTCATTGCCAGTGTGTGGAGTACAAAAGCCGCTTTGATTAACATGGCAGAGTGGATACTGCATTAATGCAGTCTGCTATAAAATGGGTTCCAGACTCAATCACGGCTAATGAAAAGTTAGATTGTTTTTATGGTTAGTATTTTAAAATCAGGTTTAGGCAGCATGGTGGCTCAGGAATTATCACCGTCACTTCACACCTCCAGGGTTTGGAGTTTTAACCTCACCTTCAGTTTATGTGCGTGAAGATTGCATGTTCTAACTGCACTTTGTGGGTTTCCTCCGGGTATTCCAATTTCCTCCCATAGTTCAAAGTCATACTTTGGCCTGATTAGTGTTTCCAAATTGCCCATAGTGTATAACTGGGTGTGTGAATGTGCGGGCTTTTGTAGCGTGATGGATTCGTACCCCATCCAGGGTGTTCCATGCCAGGTAGACTGGGATAAGCCCCAGGTCCCCGTTGACCTTACCCAGGATATGCAATTTGGAGAATGGATGAAAAATGAAGATTGCATTTACAAACCACAATAAGAAGTCAGCTTGGTTGGGGTGACAGCATGGTGGCTTAGTGGTTAGCACTGCCACCTTGAACCTGCAAGGTCTGGGTTTGATTCCCACCTCAGGTCATAGACAGTGAGTGAGTAATTGATTGAGTGGGTTAGTTGTAAAAAAAATTTAAAAAAAACTTTTTCAACCTCCTTTTGTGTGGCAAGTCAAATGGTGTACTTGAAGGTAGCTTAGCTAGTTGTGTTGTGACTCATGTTATGAAGCTGAAAGGTGCTGGCTCAAAAGGAAAGTATGCAGCATTTCCTAAATTCATTTGAATCAGTTCATTCTTAGAAAATTCTTAGCAAGAACACAAGTCTGTTTTTCACACTCGTTAGAGAGAAATGTTGGTGTTGTGTTCTCAGTATCGGTGTCAGCTCATTTAAGAGCTCTGTGCTCAGGCTTTATTCCATCTCACACAACAGATCAAGTTTGTGCAAAGACTCTAGAGGCTTGCTGTATTAAGTACACTACATTAACTAAACCCTGATGTTATGGAGGTATGTCATGGGTTTATGTGTGTACAGTATGACGTTTACCGTATGTTACTGAAGGTTCATGTGCGGGTGCATGCAGGAGCTATATTCCTCAGACGTATTCAAGGTCTTTCATATCAGTCATGATTAAACAACTTTCGTTTTGAGACCTGTGATATACTGCAACAGTGAATATTTGCATGTGTGTCTGTGGCGTGCAACTATATAACACAGGACAAAGGACCACAGTTATGACTCACTCATGTTAACAAAACATGTGCTGGAATTATTTACATGTTGCTAAGCATTGATGCCAACATCTCCTGTACACAAAACCATCACACACAATCACATATCCTAATACATCCTCACTGCCTTTTATACACACACTCTGGTCGGGTATCCAGCACTTTACGGCGGTGCATGCTGATATGATTCTGGTAGACTAGAATGTCAATGAACGATCGAAAGTAAGGAGCTTTCCTGAAGAACTTTTCAGAATATACCATGCACACGCACACACACAGAAAAATATTTAAAATCTTCTAAATGAGATTTTTTATTATTATTATTATTAATAATAATAAATAAGAAGGTTTATATTGCATATTAAACATTATTGATGAAAATAAATTTAGATTTAGATTAAAAAAATCTAAAAGGCGATATACAAGACTGGGGACAATAATGCAACTGGGATGGCATGGCCCAGACACATAGACATTCACACAGACACAGTGTGTGTGTGTGTGTGTGTGTGTGTGTGTGTGTGTGTGTGTGTGTGTGTGTGTGTGTGTGTGTGTGTGTGTGTGTGTGTGTGTGTGTGTGTGTCTGTGGGGCTCAGCTAAAGGGCACAGTGCCAGAGTATGGCACATAAGATTAAGCATCACACACACATACAAACGCAGACACACACACCTCGCAGGCACCGAAGTGAAGGATCCAATGAGATTCGGGTATGGAGATGAAGGGGTGGAGCTAACTCAAGGAGCTTTACAAATCAATCTGATAGGGGGATGAGGTAAGGCGTCACACACGCGCGCGCACACACACACAAACAATACTTTCTGACCTTTACTCATGTGTATATGTGTTTGTTTTTTTACTCACACACATTAGATTGAGGTATAGATGTAGCCTTAATTTATTGCATTGCTAAGTATGTCAAAAGAAAGTCCTTACAAGGATAGTAAGACAAGTGTGTGTGTGTGTGTGTGTGTGTGTGTGTGTGTGTGTGTGTGTGTGTGTGTGTGTGTGTGTGTGTGTGTGTGTGTGTGTGTGTGTGCACGCTTTGGGGAGGGGAGGGGTTTTCAGCTAGATGTTTGACTTGATTTTTTTTTTTAAGATTTCATTCTGTAGCAGTGTGTATGGGTTTGCGGTCATGCTGCAAATTGGATTGAATTATTGAGAGGGAGACAGAAAGAGACGGATGGAGTGACACAGGGAGGGAGGGGGGGTGTATGCAAAATAAAGTCTCCTGCGTGAGAGAAATGCTTTCTGGGCTCGTCACTGTTGAAACTTGCAAATGTGCTCAGAGGGATGAATAGTGGCGATGACATTCCATGTATACACACACACACACACACACACACACACACACACGGACAGACACACACACACAGACAGGGAATTGCTGGAGTGGTCTCAGGCTTACATTTGGTCCTAGCTGTCATAAGTCGCAATTTATACAGCCTATATTCAGAGAGAGAGAGAGAGAGAGAGAGAGAGAGAGAACAGAAAGGAAAAGAGATGGAGAGAAAGAAAGAGGGGACATATGGCCTAGAAATTGAGTGAGGAAATGAGCATGAGGTAGAGGGAAAGAAGCAAAATGGAGAGATGAGCTGAAAGAGAGTGAGAGGAAGAGAGGTGGCAGAGAAATGATGCGAATGCAGAAATAAATGAAGAGATGGACAGAAAGAGGAGAAAAATGGGGAAACAGGCTAGAGCAGAAATGAAGGGAGATGGAAGAAAAAAAGAATATTTCGATGCAAAGAAAGAGAGAATATTGCTTGAATTTTTATTATTATTGTTATTATTAATAATAAGAATGATGTTGCTGTCACCGCACAGTGACAACAGCTGGACAAAGTGTAAGTAGTGAAGAAAAAACAGCAAAAGAAAAAAAGAGCAGAAAGAGAGACTTTATGATGAAAAAAAGATGAAGACAGAGGAACAGTGAAGGGGAACGTAAAAGGCAGGAAGAAAAGAAGTTCGAGAAAAAGAACGAGACACAGATGCTGTAAAGGAAGATGGACCATGGAGGACAGAGACAGCAAGAGAAACATGACAGCTGAGGTCACTAGATAAACACAAGAAGAAGGAAGTAGCAGACACCGATGACGGACCTGTGGAGGGAAGGCGAGAAAGAGGGGTACAGATGGCAAGGACCTCGTCCCCCTGCGCCGTCCCTCTGCTCCGTCCCCCGCTGTCCCATGGGTGATAAGATGCTATCGGGCTCACTTTAAGCACTCGAGAGCCACTTTGGAAGATCGCTGCACCAATTACCCTGAAAAGTAAAAGATCCTGCACATATCGATGTTAGATTAATACTGACCAGCACCCATCGATTCCTCCCGACTCCCCCCTCGCTCTGTCTTTCGCTCTCTATCTGATGCTCTCTCGACCACTGCTTTGACAGCGATCTTATTTTCCGATCGTAACGCTGTTTGGCATCTCTCGTTCTCTTTATCTATCTGCTCCTTTCTCTACGCCTCTGGTCCTCAGCCTTGCCGCAGTCTCTCGTTTAAGACGCCGGGTTTATCGGCGGATGTTATTCAATTGGGCCACACTGATCGGGACCATTAGCGGCGGGTGCTAAATAATGCATCCACCTTTAAAAGTCTCCTTATCTCTTTTCTTCTGCTGTTTGTTTTTTAAACATTGTTAGTAGTGGAGGAATCAAGACAGCAAGAGAGAAAGAAAGAGCGTCTTAAAGGGCCGGCATCAGTTTCAGTGGCGTGAGAGACACTAAGGATTTTCCTGTTTTCATTCAAAGCAAAACAACCCGTCTTTCCACTGTCAGATGTACATGGTCATGTTGGACATGCTCAAGATTGATTAATCTAGAGCGCACATGCATAAAACACACACACACACACACACACACACTCACATATCCAGAGACAGACTCAGACATACAGTCTGTTGCTATGAGACAGATTTACACGCCGCTCTGGCCTCCAGTCGTCTCTCTCGCGCTTATCGCTGGAATTATGGGATGGCAAAAAGCCATTAAAATTCTGCTTAGGTTTCTGTTAAACCGCTGTTCCTGCGGTAACGGCCGCCTCGTTCGAGGCGAGCTATCGTGATAGCCAATCGGGCGCAAATATTCCCATCAATCTAATTCATGAGCTCACATCACATAAAGCTGAGCTGGATAATGAAGTGAAGAAAGCATATAAATGCAGACGATCTCTGTAAGTGTGCAATGGGTATGCCTTTACAAATACACACACACACACACACACACACACACACACACACACACACACACACATACACACACACACATATACACACACAAGAGCCATACCTCAGTGTAATTTATGGGTCTCAGACACTTAAGCAAACAAACTGACTTCAAGGGAAAGATCAGTGCTCTGAGTGCGAGTGTTCTAAAGCGAAGCTCTCGATGGAGATCAGAGTGAAAACAGTGCTTGAGGCTTCGGACCAGCCAGCACACACTTCATACACTTCGCACACACGTCGCCACATGGGAAAGTTGTACAGATCATGCTAATATGAGTTCACACTCATTTGTCAGGATATTTTCTGTGACTTTTATAAATGACAGCTATGGCTCTCAGAAGGTCATCTAACAAATCCCACATCTGCTTAGCATTAAAATCAATGATACGAACCCTAACGACCCCTTAATGACCTCTTACTAAGATTATACAACCCGAATTTATTATTTTGCAATTATTTTACATTATGCTGTAATTTTAAACTGCACAGTCAGCTTCTCTCTCTGTCTTTCTCTCTCAGTAACAAATTACCCTAGCCTTGATGTAACCTCGGTTTCATTTCCCAAAGCATTAGGAAGGTTCTCTAACATTAGCTAGCTAGCAGAAAAGATAAGCTGCCAATTAACAAGTAATGAATGCAAATCTCTTTTTTTTTTGGCAATTTGTTTACCAGTAAAAGAAAAATACATAAATAAATAAGTATTATGTCTAATTATAATATTTCTCATTGAGTTAGGAACAAATAGTAACATTTAAACCTTATTTTAGCTAGCAAGAAATAAGATTAGCTAAAGCTACGAGAAACCCATGAGTAAAACTTGCAGATGTTTTTGACAAAATAATACTTTTGAGTATGTGTAACTGTATCATTGGTCTATACTAATATATCTGAATCAATGTAGTAAGATTCATTTTTGAACAAACAAAGGGTGGATCATTGAAGACTTTTTTCTCTAATGTGTCCCATCATGCTCCTAAAGATAGAAGGAAAGGGCAACCTTTTGTCCCCCAGAGCTGATGTGGGTAACAAATGATTGTATTTGTTCTTGTTGGACTAATCACCTTGAAACACTTTAACCAAGCATTAATAAAAACATGAATAAATACATGAATAAAAACATCAAAACCTTAAACTTAATGAAGACAAAAACAGAAATTCTTCTTGTCAATACCAATATCCACATAGAAAAATAAAACATACATTTGGGAAACTTTAGCCACACATTTTGAACCTGCATTAAGCAGTTTTAGTTTGATTTAATTTCTGGGTTAATATTAATATTGGCTATCAATTGTATACCATTAAAACAGTGGCAGGCTCATGGGCACCCAAGGATCGGTTATGCCTGAGGGAACCAAATGCCAGCCTGTCTGGTCCAATCCCACAGAAAAGCTAGTGCAGAACAATGAAAAAAAAATGTCAGTGCTGGCCAAGATAGAAAGGCAACAGAACACCCAGTGCACTACAGCCTCCCATACACAGGGCCCAGCATGCAAAAAGCCTAAGGCTGCTGACCCAGTTTCTAAACTCCAGATCCCAATATGATCAAGCGTCCATGGATGGTATAGACCAGACAAATAAGTCGAATCCACTCCAGAACTCACAGCACTCAAAGGATTCACTGCTAACAGCCTGGTGCCAGACACCACAGCAAACCACCAGAGGTCTTGTGGCGTCACACCCGAGGGGCCAGAGCTGCCCAGGTGGCATAAGGGGAACATACACCATCCTGGGCTTAATGGTTTGTGTTATCATGTTATAGATTATCTGTGTATATACTGTCAAAAAATTGGGGAACACTTGCCTTGAATATGTGTACATGTACATCCGAGGGGTCTTTAGGTTAAATTAAGTGTTACTGTTATTTTTGTTTAGCAATAAATTTACAAGTTAAATCTTACATCAGTCTGCACTTGGCAATTGATGATGGGTCCAAGACCAGCTATTGTTTTCCCAAACTTTACCTGGCCAGTTTGGGTGAGGCTGTGCCCAAGTACCTGTTTAAGCAAAGCAAAATCCAGTGAGTTATTCTTCTGTTGCAGCTCATCAACCTCAAAATCCTACATGTCATGCATTCTGAGAGGCTTTTCTTTTCACCATGGTTGTAAAAAAAAATTGTAGTGGGCATGATTAGTAGTCATGTTAGCTTAAACCACTCTGTTTGTTCTGATTTATCATGACAAAGATCTTTCTGGTTGCTCTATTTTATAGTCATTTTAAATGTCTTTCTTCACATTTATTTTTTTCTTTTCTAATGTGGTTCTTGTTCTTTCATATTTTTGTACATATTATTATTATTATTATTATTATTATTATTATTATTATTATTATTATTATTATTATTATTATTATGTCTGATTCTTTCCCATTGCTGCCCTTTATGCTTCTACTGGAATTATTTATCATATTTCTGTTACCTTATATTTAACTTGGCTTGGAGAAGATTTAGGACAGAGCTGACATGGATATGAGTAAAAAGGTTTGTCCGTGATGCCACTATAGTCTTTATTTCAGAACTGTTAGTTAATACAATCTCTACTGTGTTCACTAAGTTAGAACAGACTTTATTGCACGCCTAATAATACAGAATATGGGTAGAATGTTCATTATGAGGAAGTGTTGCAGTAGAAACAGTTACTGTGGATAGTGGACTCAGGCTTTTGGTCCTGACGCTGCACTGAAATATAATCTGTGTCAAATATCCAGTGTGAATGTTTGGCCTTTTCATCGGACTCTGGCAGCAGTGTCAGTTTTGAGAGCTCGGGTTCCAATCCGTCTGAGGCTCGTCTCTGTGTAATCACAGCTCCAGTTCACATTTAGGCAGATGACGAGCCGTGACGGACATTTGCTGAGAAGAGGAGTCCCCTATGAACGGTGGAAAAATTAGAGAGAGAGAGAGAGAGAGAGAGATGATGAGTGAAGAAAGAAAAAGAAAGAAAACACTCACTCCCTTATCGTCTATACCGCTTTATCCTGTATACAGGCCCTGTATACAGGGGGGAGCCTGGAGCCTATCCCAGAAGACTTAGGGCATGAGGCGAGTTACACACTGGACAGGGTGCCAATCCATCGCAGGGGAACCGACACATACTGTATACACACAATCATTCACACACAGCGGGCAATTTAGGAAAGTCAATTAGCCTAATCTGCATGCCTTTGCACCGTGGGAGGAAACCAGAGTACCTGAAGGAAACCCACCAAGCACGAGGAGAACATGCACACAGACCCAAGACGGGTAATCAGCCTGGTACTTGGAGATGCAAGGCGACAATGCTAACCACTACGCCAACAGAAAGAAAGACAAAAATAGAATAACAATAAGACAATTTCGAAAAATCATAATACATGGAGGAATATACTGTAGAAAGGAAACAAATAATAGGAATAAACTGTAGATTGATATTCAATGGGTTATACAGAAGATATGAAGAAAGGAACCTTTTATAACTATTTTAAATGAAACTTGTAAAAGAAAACTGATGAATATCGACATGGACGAACAAACAAATCACAAAGGAAATGTAGGTGAATGACCAAATGAATATACAAACAGAAAGGTCTAAGGTAAAAGCAATTTCATTAGAGAGCTAGTAAACCCACTTTCTCGCCGGACACTTCCTATCAGCATCTCATGTCCGAGAGTTCTTCTTCCATGAAGGCTTCATCCCTGTTTCTTTTCTTTTTACTTCTTCCCACCTCCTCTGGAGTACTGGGTGCTTCCTGGAACTGCAATGGCACATTACAGCACCATTCAGATGTGTTCAGGAGTTGTCACTTCAGGAGAAGTGACAGAGAGAAAGAGACACAGGGATGTGAGGGAGGGAGGAAGAGGGAGGGAGGGAGGGAGGAAGGTTTTGGATAAGACGCTGTGCTCCTGTGCTCCTTTTCTCTCTTAGCACTGAGCCTCGTCGTCTCTGTGGTTTAGAGCAGTGACAGGATACAGATCATCAGGCCACAATATTACATCCCCAGCCTGAGCTTCGTTACTGCTGCTAATTAAGACAAGAGTTCATCCATCACTCTAATACACAAACACCGTGAGGGAGAGAGTGGAGAGAAAAAAGCATTAGCATGCTTTGTCCATTTTCCACACTAATAATCTACTCAGTCCGCCTCTCTTTCTGATTGTGATTTACGGCAGGAGTTAATATCTGATTACACCTCCATCCTCAGCCACTACTTTACTCCTGTTACAAATTGTAACACTTTACGATATCAGTCACTGGCACTTACACACTCGCCTGGCTTAAGTATTCACCCTTTCATTAGATGATCACGAGTTGGATTCCTGGTAATGCCACAGCCATCACCAGGACACTATTTCCATGAGTTCATGAAAGCATAATTGAGGCCTGACAATATTCAGTTATTCTAAATCATCGAAATGGGTGGCTAAACCTTTCGACAAAGACCATTTAATTGGCGATAATGCAATGCCAGTACAAGTGAAATGGTTACAGTAGTATTTGTAACTGCGGTGAAGGTGTAATTTGATGTGTGTCTGGCAACAGGCCTGAAAGGAAGCAGGAATGATGTGGATGAAGCCTCTTTAGATCCCTGTAATTCCTCTAAAATCCTTTAATGTCAGTGCCAACATAAACCATAGGCCTATTGTCAACATAAGCCATAAGACTTAAACCTAGCAGCATGGCCTAAATCTATGCCGGAATTCAGTGTCTTTAAGGCATTTGTAAAGCGCACGCACACACACACACACACACACACACACACACAGACGCAATAGGACTGGAGTCTGAACAATTTTGTGCATTTTTTAAATTGTGTGTGTGTGATAAATAGTATTTTCTTAGAAGCTAAAAGTAGAAACAGCACTAGAACATCCTGAGTAAAAGTAAAATGGTATTGATCATGCATGCTATACTAGAGAAAGCTCATATTTCGCAGCAAAGGTCAGCTCACAAAATGCAAAGAAGGACAAAAGAGGAGGATGTCATCTTTCAGTGGATACATTATATGGACAAAAGTATTTGTCCAAACCTGCAGTGACATTGTATCCAAATACATATACTTCAATACGGAGTTGGTTGCCCTTTTGCAGCTATAACAGCTTCCGCTCTTCGTGAAAGGATATCCATAAGATTTTGGAGTGATTTCGTGGGAATTCCTACCCATTCATTTAGTAGATTATGTTGGACAAGAAGACCTGGCTCATCACCTCCGTTCCAGATCATCCCAAAGGTGCTTGATAGGTTTGAGGTCAAGACTGTGTGGGCCAGTCAAAGTCTTCTACATCCAACTCATCAAGCCATATTTTTATAGTCCTTGTTTTATGCATTTGTTTTAAGGGCCTTCTCCTTGTTAATTGTTGTCACAAAGTTGGAAGCATAACGGCATCCAAGATGTCTTAGTATGCTGAAGAATTAAGATTGCTCTTCACTGGGGATAAGCGGCCTGATTGAAACACCTTAATTCACTAATTAACAAGTTTGGCCAAGTACTTTTGTCAATATCGTGTATATTTGATTTTTACCATGAGACTGTTTGTTAATTTGTGGTTAATACTTGTGTAATGGCGTAAACGCCATGTACCTTATGCTGCTGTCCAATTTCACCGCAGATACACATATATTTATACCACTGCACAATTGACTTCCACAGTGGTTCAGTGGTTAGTAATGTCGCCCTGCACCTCTAGGGTTGGTTTGATTGAAGCTTTTCTCCGGTTTGTGTGCATTTGTGGTGTTTGCATGTTCACCCTGTGTTTGGTGGGTTTCCTCTGAGTGTTCCAAATACAGTCCAAATACATTACATGCGCTGTAAGCTGATTGGTATTTTCAGAATTGTTCACCGTGTATGATTGGGTGTGCTTGCCATGTGATGGATAGTCCGCAACCTTGTGACCTGAGTTTCCTGGGATCGGCTCCAGCCCCCCGCCAACCGCTATTGACAAAGGATAGGAGAAGTCTGCACTTACTTTATAAAGCATCAAGACACGGGCTGTGTTTCTGACTACAGCTTAAACAATGAGTTTACACAATACTAATCCAGGACAATTTTCTGTAGTAACAACTCATAGCGCGTGTTTGAGACTTCCTGAAGTTGTTGTCGATGTTAGTGCGCAGTGATGGTGCATTGTAACAATCACAGCATAGGAATGCCTTCAAGACATAGGAGTTTTTTTTATTATTATTATTCATTACAGATTCACTAATCCCATATTATATAACCTAACATGAATATTAACTTCAAGATAGAGAAAAAAATATGTTTATTTTTATTTATTAATTTTATTATTATTTGAAAATAAAAATTGGGGGGCCAAAACTTCTTAGCAGCTTTGTTTTATTTGCGTTTGTCCACTTTATCTTATTAATTAAAGCAATAGTGTTATGTAAGTACTACATAAATTAGATTTTAAACTCGCTCTCTCCTTATCTCTCTTTTTTTTCTCAGTTTATTACAGAAGAATTTATGGGAAAATTAAATAACAAATAATAAACAAACAAATATTTAAAATATTCAAAATATAATTGTAGAAATAATTAGTTGTTAATAAATAATACATTTTCAATACACTGCAAATTGTCAAAAATTCTAAGCAGTGTGGGTGTGTGCATATCTGTGTGTTTGTGTGTGTGTGTGTGTGTGTGTGTGTGTGTGTGTGTGTGTGTGTGTGTGTGTGTGTGTGTGTGTGTGTGTGTGTGTGTGTGTGTGTGTGTGTGTGTGTGTGTGTGTGTGTGTGTGTGTGTGTGTGTGTGTGTGTGTGTGTGTATGTGTGTGTGTGTGTGTGTGTGTGTGTGTGTGTGTGTGTGTGTGTGTGTATGTGTGTGTGTGTGCATTGTGTGTGTGTGTGTGTGTGTGTGTGTGTGTGTGTGTGTGTGTGTGTGTGTGTGTGTGTGTGTGTATAAAGACCCAAATACTGACTTTTATATACATTGTTATGAAACTCTCTCTCATCTGTCTCTTTCTCGTTGATTTTCCCCCTCAGATGCATGCTAGTGGCTGCCACGGAAAAAACGCACATGCAGGAAAGAAAGAAACAGTTGGAGCATCTCAGGTGCCGCGTCCACATACACACAAAAGTACACATACACACACAGGCAAGAGGGGATGGCGGAGGTAGGGGGTTAACCATAGGAGGAAAAAAATTCTGCAGTTCTCTTTTATTAACTTCACTGACAACTCAGGCACTTTACCACATCCCTCCTACACACACACACACACACACACACACACCAACACACACAGCTTTCACAGAAACTGTTGCTGACACCTGCATCATTGTGAGAGACTTTAATTTCATTACATGAGAACTGCCATACACATGTACTGTGACACATCTGGCAAAACGCACACACATAACCCATGCATGAATACTGGATGGTAAACCAGCAGTGTATTCCAGCCATCTATCATAAACCGTCCTCATGTCCGATGATTGGCTGCAGTGACCTCTGACATCACAGAAGCGGCGACCAGAGATGTTGCTGAGGAACCCAAGCACTTGTAACCCTCATGAGCACACAGATTGGACACATTCAGCCTGCATGCTACAGCATTCGACTGCGGAGGAAACCGGTGAACCTGGAGAAAACCTCCCAAGCACAACACACACACGCACACACACACACACACACACTCACAGATTGGAGGCGAGATTCATTCCCCCAACCCTGGAGGTGCAAGGCGACAATGGTTACCCCTCAGCCATCATGCCACCCTGAAGCAGTATGTTAGAGTATAACACACACACACACACACACACACACACACACACAGTAATTAGTTTAAGTACATTCTGTGCTTTTTTAACCTGGTCACTGGTGCCTTTAGGCCCTTTCCTAAGTGACTGCTTTTTCCTGTCATTATGTGTGTGTGTGTGCGTGTGTGCGTGTGTGTGTGTGTGTGTGTGTGCGTGTGTGTGTGTGTGTGTGTGTGTGTGTGTGTGCGTGTGTGTGTGTGTGTGTGTCTGAACTGAGGGGGTCACCATGTAGAGTCAATCTGCTAAAAGAACCATGCACTTCAAAAGTGAGACAGCGGACAGCAGGACAGCAAGATGGACACTCAGAGGGACACTGAGAGGGACTGTATGAGGGACAGTGTAAGAGACACTAAAACTGATATTTTGAAGTGCAGTACGAGAGGTATTATGAGAAACAGTGTGTGGGACATGGAGAGGGATCGTATAACAGACAGTGAGAGGGGTATTGAGTGGCATATTTTGAGGGACAAGGTGTGAGACAGTGAGACGGACATTGAAAGGGATAGTATAGTGGACAGTGAGAGTGGTATTGTGTGGGACAGTGCGAGGGACATTGTAAGGGAAAGTATAATGGACGGTGGGGGGGTGGGTGGGGGGTGGTATTGTGTAAGACAGTGAGACGGTTATTAAGAGGGACAGTGAGAGGAACAGTGAGAGGGACAGTAATAAAAAGACAATGAGGATTCGTGTTTACTCCTTGTATATATTTCCATGCATTAGGCATTTGTTTTGGAGTCCGGTCAAAACACGAGACAGTCACAACACATCAGAGACAACACAACCTGTTTAACATCCTAATATACAAATATTACAGTATACAAATGTAGCCTGTTTAAATTTACATTCAAATGGAGCTGTAAATAGCAGTTGGATGCTGATGTCAAGGTGTGTTGAACAGAGTCAAACTACTGTGATATAATAACAAATAATAACACTGAGATATATATAGTCCTGACAGTAGTGTGAGTAATGTAATAAAGAGTAAAAATTTTTATTATATTTAAAGGAATGATAGTTGCCCTTTAATTATAATAGTTAATTATAATTATTAAAAATTTGTTAAATAATATTATTAATAATAATTATTATTATTATTATTATTAATAATAATTATTATTATTGTTATTATTATATTATTATTATAATCACCATCATCATCATCATTTATGGTTATCTAGTGCAGGAACTAGCATTGCAATTATGAATCAAATCCATTGCGGAATGGCACATTACTGGCAGGCCAGCACTGTACTGATTGCTGAGTGCTGCTTAATAAGAGAACCTGCCAGTGGAAAGAAGACATGCAGTTATCTGTAGTATAATTCCTCCCAACATTTCTATGAATAATTAAGTGGCATTAGCAGAGAAATTAAAACACAATGCAAATAGTGTGTATGTGGTGAGAGAGAGAGAGAGGGAGAGAGAGAAAGAGAATGATAAAAAATTGCCGGACAGCATACAGAATAGAAGAGGGAGAATGAGTAGAAGAGGGTAAGCAGGAGGGGTTTAACAAGAGAGAAAGAGAAAGTGAGAATGTGAGAGAGAGAGAGAAAAAAATATTTTCTCCTTGCAGTTTCTCATTTGTGTGTTTTGAAATCAGAAGAAGAAACATTAGTAGAAATCTTTTTTTTTATTCTATCTATCTATCTATCTATCTATCTATCTATCTATCTATCTATCTATCTATCTATCTATCTATCTATCTATCTATCTATCTATCTATCTATCTAACTACATATAGCCCCCAGTCACAAGGTATGTTCTTTAGTTGTTGCCTGCCTGTCACTTTGTTTCTTCTATGTGTGTGTGTGTGTCTTCCGTTTCAGGCAGACACATTAGCCCAGCAGATGTATTTACTGTTAATAGCTCATTGTTACAGTGTAATGGAGAGGCCATATTGTAAATATGGTGAGGTTTGAGATAAGCTCATGTAGCAGCTCCGGCCTGGAGTTCTCAGTCCTGTTACTACTGCGTTTAATGGCTGATATCCGCTTTCACTGGGTCGATACGCCGCCCCATTCTGCGATAAAAAAAAAGAAATAAAAAAATACATTTAAGCACGTTCTGCATCTATGTGGTCTATTTGGCTTCTCACTTATTAGCCCGGGACTAAGACATGCTGACTGAAGCACCATTTTATCTCCTGGTGATATGCTGTGTCTTCACACCTTTTAAACGGAAATTCCATTCTGAACGTGATGAAAGGATGATGAAAGAGAAAATTAAGTAATCATCTTTTTTTTCGGTGTGCGTGTTTTATTTCTTCACATTTTTCTACCTTTGAGCGTTTTGTAACAGCAGTGCAGGAGGAGAATGGACGAGATCCAGGGCTCTGCCAGCGTTCATTAGGTGTCTGTGTAAGAATTGTTCAAAGGAGAGCATGAAACGGTAGAGAGAAGAAATGAATGGATTTCAGAGTAAATGTGAAACACTTCGCTTACTTTAATCTGCATGTCATCTATTAACTTGTTAATAGACCGATCGCTGTCGTTTCAGTTCAGTTAACAATTCAATAAACTTCACCAGCATGACTGCATGTTGTAGCAGGATGGCCCAAGCATTAAAGAAGCGAGACTTTACAGTTAGGTACAGTTGACATTCAACAATACAACTGTCCATATCCTTGTCAATTTACTGCATGTGTCCCATCACATACATGCGGAAGTAGAAGATTGATTTAATGTTAACATTTGCAGTGTGTTGTTTGCGTTTTCAGTCTACTTGTACGGTAGAACGTGCTTACAAATTTGCCTGTGTGCCCAAGAGTGTATACACAAAAGTACAAAATACACTCAGATCGTGCAGTAGATACCGGACCAGAGGTATGGTGAAGACCATTGGCTATTCTGTTACTTCTGTTTTGGAATATTTCTCTTAGCTATACATATAACATTGCATTAATACTGTTTACGGTAGTTTCTGTTGAAATAGCATCTCTGTAGTATTTCTGTAGTATTTCTGGAATATTGTTATTATCTATACCTATATACCTGTATAAATACTGTTATACGTGTATGCATACTGTTTACGTTTCTGATGAAATAGGACCTCTATACCACTATAGGTACAGTATGTAAATGCATTTAAAAATCAACATATATTTGCAAACATTTGCAAATAACCTAAAGCAACTGTGTCTTTTACAGGAAACACAGTGATGCCCCCAAGCAGTACACTTTCTCAGTGTGTAAACTTGTGCCTGTGGTTTGATTGTGAAAGTAACTCAAGCAAATAATAAAGATTTGACATTGGTATGGGATGCATTTTAATTTCATATGCTGTTCATGTACAGTACATGTGAACAATAGTGGTGTGTTTCCAGCAGTGTCCTTTATGAAAGGCTTTTTCTGACACAAGAGCAGGTTCTATATACTTTCTGTTGATATATATATATATATATATATATATATATATATATATATATATATATATATATATATGTGTGTGTGTGTGTGTGTGTGTGTGTGTGTGTGTGTGTGTGTGTGTGTGTGAATATGCAAACATTCACAAATATATGAACAGGGCATCTTTGTCAAGAATCATGCGACAGCCCATGCTACAATAACATACACAAAATTATTGCATTATGAATATAGTATGTATTCGTGAGAACCAGAGAGAAAGAGAGAGAGAAAGAGAGAGAGAGAGAGAGAGAGAGAGAGAGAGAGAGACAGAGAGTACATGTGTGTGTCTGGCTGATTCCCGGTACCATAATGCACTGAAGGGCAATCAGAACTGGTGACAGTTAAGTGAGGTTTCCTGCCCCCAGCAGTCCAGGTGTGTGTGTGTGTGTGTGTGTGTGTGTGTGTGTGTGTGTGTGTGTGTGTGTGTGTGTGTGTGTGTGTGTGTGTGTGTGTGTTGTGTGTGTGTGTGTGTGTGTGTGTGTGTGTGTGTGTCAAGCCTCACTCACCCAGTCACACAAGTGGTTTTATTAGACCACAAACTGACATCAACCAGTTGTGTGTTTTTCTGTGTGTGTCTGTGTGCACACAGGTGTGAAAGAGGAAAGCAGCATATTTTTTTAGATGCATATCTTAAGTCTTTCATTTGTTTCACATCGAAAATACTAAAATACAATGATTTTAAAATTGTTTAGTTTTTGGAAGTGAGTATGTGTGCGTGGGGCGGGGTGGCTGGCATTAGTTTGTGTAACAGCATTACATGACACTTTCCTTTTTGAGCTGTTGTCGGTAGAGCCTGCCTTAATCATGTTTGGAGTCTGTTTTGTGTTACACACACTTGGTGTAACAAAGACTTTATTTAACAGCAACAGAAAAGCCAACAAAGAGTGGATTATGGGACTATGACTTAAGTCCTCTGTCGCTGTTACCTGCTATGTTTACTCTCTCTCTCTCTCTCTCTCTCTCTCTCTCTCTCTCTCACACACACACACACACACACACACACACACATACACACACTCAAAAACACATCACACACACATACACACACACACACACTTGCATACACAAATCTGTCTTACTAATCTTGTGACTTTACCATCCTGTGATTGCACACTCATCACTCGCTCATTGTCTATACCACTTTATCCTGTGTTCAGGGCTGCAGGGGCCTGGACCCTCTCCCAGGGGACTAATGGCACGAGGCGAGGATACCCTAGACGGGGTGCCAATCACACATACACACACACAACCACACATACACACATTCATTCACACAATATGGGCCATTTGGGAGCCATCTTTGAGTCTGTTCAGATAGCTTAAGTTGGGTCTGCTTACTAGCTTGTTAGCTTTGTTAGCTATCGCCCACCTCTTTGTCTGAGAGTTACTTCTTAATTCTGTGTGACTAAGTGTCCTTTCCTTGCTATAAAGTGCTCTTCAATCTGACTTCCAGAATGAGTCTTGATCACTATACTCTATCACTTTACAAGCCTTTTACACTATCCTCAGGTCACTGATGTTTCGCTCTACTTTTGATCATCAAAAATTACTCTTTTGGTACAAATCCTAAACAGACATGCAACCCTCAGATCCAAACAATAATATGGCTGCCTGCAGAATGCCAAGAACATTACCAGTAGGCAGAAACTATATCAGAACCCAAGGTCTTGCTGCCACAGGACTAAATTCTCCCAGTCTATCATTGGGCCCCAACCTTATCATCAAACTCAGACCACAAAAAAATTGTGCTATGATCCTAGACATTTGCTTCCTTTTGGACAGAGTCATGATTGAAAAGGCTCCATGTATATATTTTCTTTTGTCAAAGAAGGACAATGGTTTTCTGTCTAATTCAAAATGCAAAAAGGTTCAACTGGTAGCAAAAAGCCCTCCAGACTGGCATGCTCAGGTTATCAGATGTAACTCGGGCTGTGTAGCCACAGGACTGGTTTATGTCAGTGGATCTGTTTAGTGCATATTTTTACATTCCCATTGCTCCAATGTTTTTCTGAGGTTTTCCCTCTAAGAACAGACACTCCAAATCAAAGTATTATGCCTCAGTCATGCTCTAATGCTACAGCTGTTCTTAAGTTGGAAGTGGCACACCCTATGGCATCGGGATAACTGGAAATGAAAAACTGCCTTCAATGTGCCCCCAGAATAGAATATGCCATTCGGGAAACTTCCACCCCTTTTACATACTCTTTACAATGAACCCAGGAGACTTCCTTAATATTAAAACAAGCCATGCAATTCATTGCTCTAAAGCTAGACTCATTAAAAATGCTAGTGACCCTTTGAGCCCAATGTGGTGCAAACATTTTTGGCTTTCTAATCTTAAAGGTGCTGAGTTCCTTGTGTTTGATGGTAATTTCCTTGTCTGATGAAATGAAGAAACTTTCAGAAGTTACGATCAAACTGATCAGTTTGAAGTTAGTACTCAAATTCCACAGACATACTATAAACATGCTCAATTTAATGAAAGTACCACAAGCTCACCTCCTTGGAGGATTAAGGATTTTCCCTTGAATAGAACCCTTGCTTTCAGGTGGCAGTATGGTGTTCCAGGAAGAATAGCGGCATGTACAGTACAAACCAGGGCCCATATTCACAAAGCTTGTTACGATTCTCTCAGTGATCTCCTATCTTAGCTTAAAAAGTCCTAGCTGAGGGTCCTAGAGTAAAAGTGATTTAGGAAATGCCTCAGAGCAACTCTGAGTAAATCTTTATCTTAGTGAGGAATGGTCAACCCCGTTGCTAGGAATGAAGCAGCAAATTGTATAACCAGTGCAAATTTCTGTTATAAGCGAAATATCTTAGAGATAATTAAATTTAAGGGGAAATTCTAAGAAAATGTCATAATTTTAAGAATTTTCTTGGAATTTCATCACTAGGAGTAACTTTTAGGATTAAGAAACTTTGTGAGTATGGGCCCTGGTGTGCAAACTGAATAAGTTGGAGGTAAAAGAATTCAGTTTGGCCATCAAGATCCTTTTAGGGCATTTTCACATTATTTCCACAAAAGCATTTCAGGCTCGGGAACAGTACCAAAGACCACAGAAAAAGGTGGTTTTGAGAATGATACGGTGTCGGCACAGATCTCAGCTCGACTCAAATCAGATGTGGAAGCCAATCGTACCTAAACACGGAAGTCGACAGAAAGTTACCAGTGCTGTCTGTCTCCTCCGAAATCTCTTTGTGTATATAGCACATGCCCAAAAAGATCATTGCTCTTGCCTTTTTCTTTCAAAATAGAATTAATATTAGGCATAGAGCAAAAATTTACTTCCTCGTTCTTTTCTTCTGTTTGTGTTTAATGGCGGCTCACAAAACATACTGCCTGCCACTGTACTGTATTTACATGTCTTTTCTAAATGTTTTGAGTGTTTTTATATGCTAAAAATATATGATTATAGTGTTGGAAAATGGTAATATTGGTAATATTTTGGGTCGATGAAATGGATTATATGCATTGACATTTTTCCAAATTCTGCCTCCGGATGGGATTTAATTTGTGTGCCGAGGTACCACTGTATTTAAGATACAGACAAGCTGACATATTGGTTCTTGTTCTAATGATGTTTTCATTAGAACAAGAACCAATATGTACTCTGAAAACTAGTTAAAATGTTATTATTATTATTATTATTATTATTATTATTATTATTATTATTATTATTATTATCATCTAATCTTTATTGAATAATAAAAATATGAGATTATCTGGCATCCACACATTTAAAAAAAAAGAAAATTTGAAATAAATGTTGTCAGGTAAAATTTGGAAACAATTGAGAAAAGATATCTACTGTACATTTTAATTGGCACATCAGATAATATTATCCTCAGTGTTTGTTTTAATTTGTCCATCCACTCGCTGCCTCGGCTGCATTTATCACATGTTCATCTTGTTTATCATCCATTATCGCTCCATAAATCTATGATGTAACATATGAAACATCATCATTAGTCCAGCATTAGACTAACAAGCTCCTGTTTCATACTATAACAAGCTCACATTTGGCCTTCTAAACAGAAACATGCCTAGAGAACTTCCAAGCTGTAGCCCGCTTCCATTTGCCTATAACCAACTTTGCTTGCTTGTATTCTTAATGAGCATGGAACAGATAGATTTTCAATTTAATGTACAGCCCTGGCATTTCCCTGTAGGATGCTCAGATTTAGCACCAGAGTATAGTTTGTCTTTAATTGGGGCAATTTGAGAGCACTAACATAATTTAGTGGCCTATAGGAGCAGCCCAAGTGGATTAGCACCTGCCCGTGTCACAGTATTGGCCAATTAAGATCTTAATTAACTTCGTTAATTATACGAGCAGGAAGTATCAGCTGCTGTCTGATTGTGTCCAGCTCTCAAAGGAAGGAGAAATCCAATGACACAACTGAAGATACAAATAGAGTATGAGAGAGAGAGAGAGAGAGAGAGAGAAGATGGTTGTGCTTGTGTTTGTGAAATCCTATTTGATGTTAAAAGGTGCCTGTAAAATGATGAAACTCTGTGTGAGCAGGGATTGTGCGTGTGTGTGTGTGTGTGTGTGTGTGTGTGTGTGTGTGTGTGTGTGTGTGTGTGTGTGTGTGTGTGTGTGTGTACATCCCAATTTCTTATCAGTTCAGGAACTGTGACACCGGTCCTCTATATGATGCCACAGAACTAATCACTCACACTCACACACACACACACACACACACACACACACACACACACATACAAGCAGCTAATTATAAATGAGGCATGGCTGGCAGCATCAGAAATCTAATCACATCCCAAGTCAAGCGAGTAATTTCAGCTCTGTTCACATTATTACACACACCTACACACACACACACACACACACACACACACACACACACAATGCAGACCTGTACATGGACACAGTGTTATATCTTTGCTCCACAAGCAGAAATTGCCTCAGACTTTCAACTATGCCTTAGGGAGATCAATCACACACAGAGAGCATGGGATACAACTGATGTTAGGATGAGGAGTTGCTCCTTATATCCTCTTAGTGGTTTTGGCCACACCTTTTTTTGGAAGTTTCTTCCATATTTCTTGCCAAAATCATTTAAGCTCAACCAGGAAGGTTTTCATGTAGGATAGCTTTTATTCATCTGCATCTATTTTCCCTCTATGATAACTAACCACCCAGTCCCAGTCGCATAAAAACCTCCCAACAGCATGATGCTGTTTGAACATGGGGATGTTATTAATACAGTAAGGTGCATCCAAATACTTAAATTTGTGCATCATCAGACCAGAGAAGTTTGTTTCTCCTGGTCGGAGAGTCCTTCAAATGCTTTTTGCCAAACTCCCAGCTAGTTGTCTTGTGTCGTCTGTCCTTCTGTAAGCTTCTCCCATCACCCATCTAGTTACACTTAAGTTCTTGATTGTGTTTCTGACAAAGGCCTTCATCCCCAGTTTCTCAGTTTGGTTGGATGCCAAGATCTGGAAAGACTGATGGTTGTTCCAAATCTCTTGCAGTTGAGAATGTTGGAGTTTTTAACTAGTGAAGTCACAAGGAGAGTTACAATTCATGCCCCTTGTGTCAACTTTAGCATGGCTAAACAAAGGTTTTTCATAAATAATGCATTTTAATTGTTTTTGTGGCTTTTCTTCTTTCACTGGGTTGGGAGTTCATCCGTAGGTTTTCTGCTGTAATGCGCCAACATGAATTTATCTAAACAATGTGAAAGAATTAATGGATCACTTTCAACACTGAACAATTATAACCTCGTGTCAACGCTGGGTTTATAACTGAAAGCACATACAAGCTTTATATAAAACATCTACAGTATAATCACTTCAAATACAGTAGATTACTGAAAAAACATTAAAAAGAAGACTTTCCAAAGAGGTGTTCAAGGGATGCACAGCTACATTCACATGGAACTCAATAGACTTTATACTGTGTTATGGAAAGCTTTAGTACCAAATTAACCAAGGGAAGATTGCGTCGTAACTGTGTGCATGACCAGCTAGTGATCTACAGTAGTTATATGCTATAAGAGAATTGCGCTATTTGGGATTTTCAGACCAGTTGCTTTTATTTTATAATGTGTGAGAACACACACTGAGCACACATATCTTTTTTCCGAAGTCAGTTTGTTTGCTTAAGTGTCTGAGACACATAAATTACACTGAGGTATGGCTCTTGTCTGTGTGTGTGTGTGTGTGTGTGTGTGTGTGTGTGTGTGTGTGTGTGTGTGTGTGTGTGTGTGTGTGTGTGTGTGTGTGTGTGTGTGTGTGTGTGTGCCACAGAACTAATCACTCACAACCTACTATTATAATAGGCACAGTCCACTGGTGTATGTGGGTGTGTGTGGGTGTGTGAGGGGTGTATACAGTAGCTGGCTCTTATAGTGTAGCAACTGCTACTGTTGTCTCTAATAGACTTGTAGACTCTGTCAAACCTCTGAAGTACAGCCAAGTTATACACACTACAAGCTTTATGTATGTCATTTTTATTTAACCATTACACTCAAAGTATTTTATCATTCTTCTTTGGAATACCTCTATACAAATGTAATAAGAAGTTATGAGAAATAACCTTCCGTTTTTGCATGACAAACAGTAAATGTGGACTAAACTTGTGACTAAATTTACTAGTAGGACATTTGTGAATACGCTGCTGTAGAATTGGACTCAGGACACAATGTTGACTGTATTTGTTTTCTTTTTCTGTTGTTTTGAGTATAAAAACCGTCACCTAGTGTGAACACAAAGTATCAAACAAGCTAGTATTCTAGTAAGCAGATTAACCCTTGCACTACTATTATAGTCGTCATCAACACCTTCATTCATCCTGGTCACAGTCCAAATCCAAAGCCGATCCTTGGAACCCTGCATGGTATGAGGTTTAACACATGCAGAATGGGACACCTGTCTATCTCAGTACAACATTACAGTTAACAAACCTAATTTAAAGTTAACTCACTATAATGTCAATAGGTTAAAAAAAAGGGCAGTCCTAAATAAAGACCTTCAAAAGAATCATTATGTTTATAGAATCGAAACAAATCTAATGTTTGAGACATTGGTTAATCTGACTGCCTGCATGCATGCAAAAAAAAAAAAGGCAAGATACTATTGTTAGTCTTTATTTCCTGTGTGTGTGGGTAAGAGCTGCAGTGATAGATTAGTGGACAATGTACCTTATTAAAGGTGTCTCCCGTAAACCCCTAGGTGCCGAGAGGTGGAAAAATGGCTGGGGGAGGGAGGGATGGATGGATTGGTCAGAGGTAAAAGAAAAAGAAAGGTGGCCAGTTCATGACCTGGTCAGGAATGCAGGCTGGCCTTTCCAGAATGCCTTAGTGAAACTGGAGACCCTCTCAAAAACCAAACGTCAATCAAACTGGTGGAACCAGAAAGAGAGAGATAGAGAGGGAGAAATGCAGTAGGTATGTGGATCAGAGAGAGCAATGCTGTATAGTAAACAGGGAGGATATGGTACAATACAATTTGTGTTCACTTACATGAATCAAGACAATTTCCTTACTTTTTCTTTAAACACACCGGTGAAGACACTCCCCTTTTTCTGTCAATCAGGAAGAGGTGGAGTTGTTCGTCTGCCCAGAAGCAAACAACAGTGACAGCTTCCTTCCTCAGGGTAAACACATCCCAAAGCGTTTACCTATCTACTGACATACTACACACACACACACACACACACACACACACACACACACACACACACACACATCCTTAAGGCAACCCTGACTACTTACACGCAGGCCACAGATTAACCCTCCTAAAACCACCACCAGTTTTATCCAACGTTCACACACACACATACACACACACACACACACACACACACACACACACACACACACGCACGCACACACACACACGCATACACACACACACACACACACACACACACACACACAATTCACTGGGATTTTTATTCAGGCTTAAAGAGTTTTTTATGCCTGTGAGTGACTGTTTTCTGGTTAACACCATGTTATTCTTTCTCACGCATATGCATGCATACAAAGACACATCTTTGTTAGTGCAGAGATTTTGATGCCTGGGTAACCAATGTGTAAATGTGTATGCTGTGTGTCACACGGTGCTAGATGAGATAAAGTATTTTATAGCTTTTATAGATAATTAGAGATAGCAAGTGGCTACTGGCTATCTCTGGCGCGTATGTATTTGCAAATGAGTCAGTTCACTCATGCACAGTAAGGTAAACACGGAGAGCAAATTTGAATAACAGGATAACTGGACAGTAATTTATAATATTGTACATTTGGATAATAGAAAATCTATATATTTCTGTATTACATTTATGCTGGGATTTGATGATGCAGAATAACAGAACAGTTACGACCTTTATTTCTCTATATAGTAAAATTCACTAGTGCTTGGAGACCATCAAGGTAGAAAGTTTTCTTAGTATACCGAAGCGATAATCAGACTGCCTGCTTCATGTCTGAAACCCTGGCCTCCCAGGAACTCCTTCAATGGCCCAAACATGTGGAAACGGTTAAGAGTCTCATCACTGAACTGTGTTTGACGTCTTCTGTAAATATCAACCTGTTTTACACCTTCATTCATGGGAAAGTTCATCAGAAGTCCTAGTTTGACTAGATACAGGATTATATTGTATGTTACTGTATGTATTAGCACAACAAAATCCACATTAAAGCATAACATTTAAATACAATAATACAATTCAAATTCAATTCAATAAAAAATCTACATTAAAATGATATAAGTAATTACTTACAGTATACCCAAATTCCAAACCAAACCATCTCACACACACACATGCACACACTCTCATGGAAACACCCAGATCTGCAGCATGTACTTGTATCATGTGAGCTAGCCTCCTTATAAACATGTATTTGTTATTTATGATCATATCTGTGATTTTGAAAGACCTTGAAAAGGAAAAAAACGACTTTTTGGGAAAATTGTCGGTCTTTGTTAAAATGTGTGATGCTGTGTAAATATTACGCTTCATTTGGAGCTGATTTAAAACAGGTTCATGAGGTTTTGTTATTGTGCACACACAGCGAATAATAAAGAAACAATGGCAGTTTTTACTCTCATAAATGTGTTCTGTGTATCTGTTCAATTTCATCAATTCACCCAGAATTTATTTTAGAAAAGAGTAATCAGGTTTTTGTTGTTGTTGTTGTTGTTGTTGTTGTTGTTTCTAGCTAGTGTTAACTAGCTCAGCTGGTAAGGGTCAAAAGCTGAAAAGGTAAAGAAGAGTGAATGCATTGGAGCACCATGATTTTTTTTATCACAGCTTAGCATCTCTTCCTTTTTTTTAAATAATTAGTTTAGCATCTAGTAACTAATCAGGTCTAAATCAGATTACATGTGGTCATATTGGTATATTGACCCCTACTAATTACATTGGTACAAATTTAAATGGTACAGGCCATCAGTGTAGTAACACTTTCTACGTACTTAGAGTAAAGTAATTGAGTTTATCTATCTGTTTATCTTTAACTTGCTCTTATCTTATCAATCGAGACATTTCCAAAAAAGGAAGCAGTCCTACTGTTGCTGCATTGGTCGCTGCTTGTCCACAGAACAAACTATAACTTCCACTATAATTTCAGAATAAAAGTAAGCATTTATGTGTTTATGTCTACCACAAATTAATCATCAATGTCAGTCAGGTCATTAACGCACTTAATCTATCATAGCAAGTCGACATCCCATCCCGCAAAACAGAATTTTAGGGACAGCAGTACCACAATTAAGCTGTTAAACTCACCTTTTACAACCACTAAACCTAACATGGGCTGTTGCAAAACTGCCACTTTGAGTACATACTGTATTACAGTACAGATTACAGTGCTTTAGGTGAGGTGTTTTTTGTATTTTCACTTATTTGTGATGAGTCTGCCATGACACTGTACGACCCACAAATGGACTAATTTGATTAAACATTGAATGAAAAGCCCCGTCCATTAACAAAAAAAAAAATGATTGGTTAACTTAGAACAAAGAGATATGAGTCAATATGTTCGATTTTTGAGTTTGATTTTCAGAATGCTTTTGAAAAATGGGTTGAACACAGTGAACTTAAAAGAAATCCACAGGAGAATGTGTGAAACTGACACAGAAGCATGCTACCCGCAAATTATAGGATTTTATTCAAATTTTATACAACCTTAATAGAAATTATACTCTTGGTTACAGTGCAATAAAAACGTAGCTCATTAAAATATCAATGGTGTCAATGTTCTGTATCAATGGTTCTAAAAACATCTCTCAATGTATACCATGAGATCATGAAACATGAATAATACATGTTTCGTAGAAGTAGTGTTTTCTGTTTTGTAGAATTAGTTGAATGCTGAGTTTATGTGTCTTAATCCAGAGGTGGCAAATAACGTAATACTTTACTACTGTAGTTTAGTTTATCTATACTTTTCCTGAGTAGTTTCCATATTTAATACTTTTTACTTCTACCCACTAATTTATTTTTTATGAAAACCTGGACTTTTACTTACTGAATTTTAAATAGAGATTCCTTACGTTTCATTTGGCGATCACACAAAAGTGTATTGATTATTTAATCGAAACATAAGCAGTCATGCTGTCACATCACAACAATGATCTAAGCTTCACCCCGCTTGAAGAAGACAGAAACTACACAATTCCACCAATTCTAGTTTACAGTAAATGACTGGCAGGTTGTTTTAAGTGATCGACATTTACCTGGCCAACAAATCCCACCCACTTTGTCTCTGGGCTGCGTATTCTTCTGGTTCCTTTCTCAAGTGTCTGGAACGGGGCACTTGTTAAGGTAAGATTAGCAAAAGAGTTAACATACTGTGCAAACTGTGAAATGTTTGGTTTGCGTTTTATACCAATAAAGTTTATATGGAACTTGCTAGTTTAACTATATTATTAATTAGGGACACTAGCCATATTGCTCACTGTTCATTCGATTAATATCAAATCTTGTCACTATGAACAAGCCATGGCATTAAATTGTACATGTATTTATTCATTATTCATTTAAAACTTCATTCTAGTAAAAAAAGATTCTGGTACTTCTACTTGTAATAGAGTTCATTTTTAGGCAAGTATTTTTACATTTACTTGACTACTGAGTTACAATGTTGCATTTCAGAATATGACTTTACCTTATAACCTTATAACCTTTAACAGTAACAAAATCTGGAAACAAAACACAATGACATCGTATTCATTGTTTGAAAGGTTAAATACATCTATGAAAAAAAATAGCTTAAAATATCCAGCCTGCATTTGAAGATTGTTTAACCATCCAACCAGACACACATACGCGCAGACACACACACACACACACACACACACACACACACACACACACACACACACACACACACACACACTGCACACTCCTGTACAAATGGGTGTAAATCCAAAATGAGAAAGAAAGTGAGCCCAATCTGGACCATTGTACTATTTGGGATTAACCCAGTCAAGTGTGTGTGTGTGTGTGTGTGTGTGTGTGTGTGTGTGTGTGTGTGTGTGTGTGTGTGTGTGTGTGTGTGTGTGTGTGTGTGTGTCTTCGGGGGGGGGGGTTGCCCCCCCAGGATTGCACTTTGGCCTGAAGTCTCTGCCATGAAATGAAATCCCCTTAATCTGTCATCACCTTCAGAGAGGTGTGGAGTGGAACGAGGGAATATCACCCCCTGTGTGTGCGCGTGCGCACACACGTACACATGTGTGTGTGTGTGTACGATTGCATTCTTATTTCAATTGACATGACAGAATGCACATGAGTTGCCATGATAGTTAATACATTGTGCGATGTTCAATATTAGATTTGATGTTCAATATATTTTTGATTTTAGTTTACATATAACTGACTGTATATGCAGGACTGTGCAAACCAGCTATTCTAATTTAATTTAGATTCTTAGATTAATTTGGATTAAATAAAATAAATTGGAACAAAAGTTTTACTGCGACAGACTGCAAAGTGCCTAAAGATATAATAAAAAAATATAGTTGCAAGCAACGATGACGGGCCCAAGCACGCTGCGCCATCGCCACCCCGGCCGCACCGCACAACCTGTGTGTTATTCGAGTGTGTCAAGTCCTCGAAAAAGACATCGCCACCCGGTTGCTCCGCACAATGTGGACACATCACACACTATACACGGCTAATGTCAGTTTGAGCCCTAAATATTTGTTGCGTTAGTGTGTGTGTGTGTGTGTGTGTGTGTGTGTGTGTGTGTGTGTGTGTGTGTGTGTGTGTGTGTGTGTGTGTGTGTGTGTGTGTGTGTGTGTGTGAGGGTTAGTGTGTGAGGGTTAGTGTGAGTGAGAGTGAGGGAGAGGTGTGTGACATGTGGATATGTCAGTCTGTGTGTGACAAGTAAATGTATGGATGTGAATGAGTGTGTTATTTTATGTGTGATGTGTGTGTGAGACATGTGAATTGTTAGTGTGTGTGGGTGTGTGAGAAAGAGATGTGAGTGTTAAAATTTGTGATGTGCAATATACATGAGTATGAGTGTGTTTGTGTATACGTTCGTGTGTGTGAGACTGTTAAAATTGTGGTATAAGTGTTTTTGTGCGTGTATGTACGTGTGTGTGAGATGTGTTTGTGTGTTTGAGTGTTAACATTTGTGATGTGTATATGTTAAATAGGCAGCAGACGCTGGAAGAAAAGCATCACACTATGCTGTTCCTGAATGTGATGTCATTGAATGTGATGTCACTGAACATGTCACCGAATATAATGTCACTTAATATAAGGCACACAGAAAGTTATTAATAATTTTTCGGCATACATTTAAGACATTATCACGGCTGACCCGATTGAGATATCAAAAATCCCTCCGCAATTTTGTATCCGCAATGTCTTTAGATCACATCAGCCCGGTCTGGTAGATTTTGCATAAATTCTCTAGGAGGAGTAAATCACAATCCACTGGGTGCGTTTTTGGGAAAGACCCAAAATAACCGGCCTCCTGTAGAGTTGAGCCCAGGAAATTTGTTTGGCTCAATGAGCTCTAAATGTCTACCGAGTTTTATGTGCCTATATGAAAGTGTGTATGAGCTATACGGTAAAATCTCGTGTGGGGGGCCCCTGGGGGCCCCGGCCCACGAGACTCTCAGGCATCCTTATGGCAGCGGATTCCATCCTGTCTGCCAAGTTTCATGAGATTTTGAGCATGTTAAGACCCCCGAAAAGTCCACACACAAACAATCCTTAGGAAAATGAGAGGGTCCTAAGTACCTTATACTGCTTGGGCCCTAAACAAGTTTGTTTATGTAGGAAACTCAAAAGCAATCTCATTTCCCCTCTCATCTGTTCAAACCTCTCAGCATTCCATACAACTAGCATACTGAACTGGCCTGATCATTTGTCATCATTTGCACGCATTTCTCATTGTTCATGTGTTAGATGTTTTTGTTTGAATGATTCATAGGCCACTGTGTGACAAACAAAAACACAGGTACTGGACTAAAAAATACAAGGCCCGGCTCTTTAAAAGTATAATATGAAAAAATAAAATAGATATAGATCAAGACAAGAATATACAGTACAGAGTCAGTAAAAAAAAAAAAATATATATATATATATATATATATATATATATATATATATATATATATATATATATATAATTATTAACATTATATATAAATACATTTTACTATTTTTCTTTTCCTGAAGTGTATATAATTTTTTTTTTTTTTTGGCTGACTCTATATATACATGCTGACAAAACATGCTACCACAATGTTATACCAACATTATCATTAAAGATTTAGTAGCAGAATGTTAAATGTTACTGTTAAATTATATTTCTTAATAATAAAATTGTATATGTATATAAAATATATATATATGCACAAATGTTAATATGAAAGATAAACGTACCAGTAACTGATAAACTGAAAAAGTTTTTTTTATGTTACTAAAATTTCACACTTTAATAGTTTATTTTAACAGTGACTAAATATTGAAGAACTTCTATGGTTAATAATTAAGTTAGTGTGTACTTAAGCAATAATTATGGAGCCATATTGTAAAGTTTTACTGAAATTTCAACAAATAGATTTGGAAGAAAGATTTTATGTAACAGTGGAATTGTTTTAGAGTGGGATGTTTTACAGCAGTAGAAACTTCTAGCTACATGAAGGACATCAAACAATATAGTTGAGGTAGCAAACAGGAAGTAATAATGAAAGCTGTCTTTCTGCTGTTTGGTTGATGTTGTTGTGAGTTCAAATGACTGTGATGTGCATGTTCAGGGAGGTAAAAATAAGTTCTTACTTGCTTTGCTGACCTCCGGAAACCTATATAGATTACTGTATAAGCGTAGCTTTTAATGTTATCTTAGAAGCAAATTTCACACTTAATTCCATCACTACTAGAAAATATTGAATGCAAAGCAATGAAAGCAGTATATGGTATGTGGATGATTTATGTTTTTTTTTTTACAGAAAGGCTTTTATAAACCTCCTCACACCTCCAAGCCGCCTTAGAAACCTTTTTCTGGCTTAGATAGAACTTCAGATTAAATATATATAGACCAATCAGCCATATATTTTATTGGAATTACAGTATATTGTTGTATTGTATTGTAATAAAGTTCTTTGTACTACAAACCCAACCAGCTTCAGTGCACTTTCATGTTTGTTACATTGCGGTTGCAGTGATTGAATCAAAGTGCACTTATGTTAATGGAGATTGTTGTCTTATATCATATGTTACATTATTCCGAATGTGTATAGTCAACAATGAGAAACATCATTAATGGAAAATGCAACATAGAATAGATTTTACTTTTTTGCACTGTGATCAAGATAAGTTATAATCAGTGAAATGATAGATGTATTGACAGATGATCTACAGTATATATCTATCTATTTTTCTATCTATCTATTTTACAATCTATATTGTAAAAAAAAAAAACTCTATCTTGTCAAAATTGTTTTTTTATGTTGATGTGAATTTTGTGTGGTTTTCCAAAAAGCTATAAATCCACCTCCCACAGTTTTTGTGTAATGAGTCAAACAGTAAGCACTGGCAGCAAATTAGATCAAGAGAAAAAAAAGTGTTGCACACAAAAACATTTTATTTACAAAGATTGTTAAAAAGTTTTGAGACCCATTACAAAAATTCAATGAAACATTACAAAAACTTTCCAGCATCATCAACCTCCTGTTCTACCTGTTTAAAGTTTACGTTGGTGATGACAGTTCCTTATCATGGTACAAGTATGCACTGTCTGACGTCTGTTCATGCATCAACTGACTACACATCTTTCAGTCACTTTACAGTATTAGAACCAGAACCAGACAAAGTGAATGTAACAGCTTCACACACACGCATGTCATCTTTCTACATGCAGAACATGCATCTCGATTTTACACAAATTAATTATACTGTACATATCATAAATTTAGTAGTGTTAAACTAAACAGTACAACATCCCACATACTTCTGTATAAATATTTAATATTCAGTCTTAACAACATTTAAATTTAAACGCTAAATCTCACAAAACAAATCATGGTGGTTAAACGATCCATACCATCCATTCATTACTTTTTAGTTTGTTGTTAATTATCATTATCCCTCACTTCAAGATAATATACCACAACATACCATACCTCAAGATTCCATACTTTAACAACATATTCTAACATAGCATAACTAACATGACATATCAATCCCTGCTATTGTAAATCATGTCCTGCTATCAAAAATCTGTCCTTGCAATTTGATATCCCCAAATAAGGGTGCATTGCCTCTTGCATTGACTTTTCAATCTCATTTCCATATTTTTTTATGCTGTAAAAAGCTTTGTGACAATGATCATTATTAAAAGTGAATATAAATAAAATTTTGCATTCTGTTATCAATCTTTTTAATAAAAAATTGTTTAGATAAAAATTTATTATTTATTCCAAGGAATACGTAAATGACTATGTATAGCTGAGTTTCTCCTCAAATTTCCTAAATTTACTGCTTACATAGCCACAGTTAATACTGTTATGTCAATTACGTATGTTATGTTATTTTATAATGTTTAGGAGTCTTATTATAACAACTCTTTTATTCTGATGCTTTAATGATGTTTAAGGAAAAATGAAAATGATTGGATCTTTTGCAGGAAATGCCATAAACTCTTGGAGTGATATATGAGGAGGGTACACATCCCCCCCCCCCCCATCAACAGCCCCTTCACACACACACACACACACACACACACACACACACACACACACACACACACACACACACACACACACACAATCTTACTATATCACCACCGATTACACATGGTTTAAAAGATTTTAAGTGAGATATGGAGTTACTTACAAATAGGTTTCCCATCATAACATACAGTAAGGCACATATAGCTTTTTATTTCTCTTTTGTTAAAATATAGAACAGGTAAAAGGAGATATCAATCTATAAATAATTGAAAATTGCCCATAATTTACTCATGCATATATCCCCAAGTGTTATCCGATTATCTATGAAAGGTCACTCACACTTACGTTATCCCACAGTTGTTCGGGTTCTTAACTTTTGTAAGCATTTTGGGTAGCTTGATATATAATTCGTTCATGAGACTTTCATGAGGATTGCATAAAGATTTGTTTTCTACACTACTCTGGGAGTTGTCCATGCTAATGGTATTGATTTTTTTTTTTTTTCTGTTAACACACACTTATTCTTCACCCACCCCACACATTAGTTCATGTTGTGATGATATGTCCATTTTGTTAGTTGGCCTGATTAGTCAGTTGTGTAAATACTAAGTTGAGTAAACTGGCCCTTACTATGTGTGTACAGTACATACATCATTTATATTGTCCCCTTGGAATTACTGTATGAGATTCAAACTGATTTCTTAGTCAAAATTGTGTTACTCGGTCTGAAAGTGAGAGCCAAAAACATTCTCCTTAAAATACAAGAAAGTCTGTCTCTTTGGAAGTAAATTTACTTTTGCATTCTGTAAAAAAATAAATAAATAATCTTCCACATACCATATATTGCTTCCACTACTTTGCATTCGATATTTTCTAGTAGTGATGGAATTTAGTAGGAAATTTGCTGCTAAGATAACATTAAAGTTTTTTGAGAAAAGACTTATTGAGATGCTGTGCTTATGCAATAATCTATATATGAGTTTCTGGAGGTCAGCAAAGCAAGTAGGCTGTGGGAACTTATTTTTACCTCCCTCCACATGCACATCAGCTTCATTTGAACTTACAACGACAACAACATCAGCACAACAGCAAAAAGACACCTTTCATTATTACTTCCTGTTTGCTACCTCAACTATCTTGTTTGATGCCCTGCATGTAGCTGGAAGTTGCTACTGATCTGAAAATTCCACTGTTACATCAAATCTTTCTTCCAAATCTGGTTCCGTTCAGTTACAATATTGTTCCGTTATTAATGCTTAAGTACACACTAACTTAGCAGTGCATAATTCATTGTACCCATAGAAGTTCTTCAATATTTATTTATTGTTTAAATGAATTAATAAAAGTGTGACATTTTAGTAACATAATTATATTTATATAGTTTTGAGCCACTGTTCTGCATGTTAAGTCATGGCCTGTGCATTACATAATAATAATAATATAATATTAATATATTAATTATTATTAATATATTATTATTATTATTATTATTATTATTATTATTATTATTATTATTATTATTATTATTTGTGTCTTTAAAAACTGATTAATCAATGCCCTTATTCCTGATACTGTTTGCTTTTGGATAATGAATTATTAGAGTTTTGTTCTCATAGCATAATTTCTGAATGGTTGCAGTTTCATTAGTGTTGCTGCTTATTACATTTACAATAGGAATAGTTCATACAAATTTGAAATACATTTTCTTATTGAATTATTCATTATGAAATGTAATTAAACATGACAAATGCTTCTTTAATGATAATGTTGGTACAGTTAACAACATTGACACATCCAAAAAATAATAATTAAAAACTGGATAGCAGGTAGTTGCACTTTTGCTAACATACTAATTTAATCTTACTTATTATTCCAAAATATTGGAATTTATTATGGTGCTTACTAATTATTAAAGAAATACAGCACTATGGTAACGCATAGTGTTAAGTAAGAATTTAGTCAAGAATTATTTAAGGCACTGTGCAAAAAAATCCCCCACCCTAGGCCACATCACTTCATATTTTGCTTTTCCAAACTTCCTCACACCTCCAAACTGCCTTAGAGACTTTTTTCTTCAGAAGAAACATACAGTATATAGAACAATCAGCCATAAATATGATTGCAATGATATTGTTGTATTGTATTGTAATAAAGTCCTTTGTACTACAAAACCAACCAGCTTCGGTGCACTTTCATGTTTGTTACATTGCGGTTGCAGTGATTGAATCAAAGTGCACTTATGTTAATGGAGAATTTCCTGCTATTGCCTTATATAAAATGCTACATTATTTTAAATGTGTATAGTCAACAATGTAAAACATCATTAATGGAGAATGCAACGTAGAAGGGATGTTATTGTGATGCTGGATCAAGAGAAGTTCTAATAAATTAAATGATAAATGCACTGTACCAACAAAACTAGTCGAAATATAAAATAAAATAAATGATACAGTATGTGCAATGAGTAAAGTTCACGGCTGGATTTTGTGGACTACATTAATAAACTGATATATATATAATGTCAAAGTTGTTTAGGTTATGTTAATGTGAATTACATGTGATTTTCCAAAAAGCTATAAATCCACCTCCCACAGTCTTGACACAATGCCTGCAGTTGTGTCTGCTATGTAGTTAAGTAAACAAAATATCAAACTCATGCTTTGATATTGATTGTGTAATGAGTCAAACGATAGTTGTGGCACCAAATTAGTTCAAGCAAACATTTTAATGTAAAAGATTGTTAAAGATCATGAGAAACATTATACAACACAATATAAAACAATGTCATTTACCACATCATCAACCTCCTGCTCTTCCAGTTTTAGGTTTACTTAGGTACATGATGACATCTCCTTATCATAGAACAAGTATTCACCGTATGACAGTGACTGTTGATTCAATCACTGATGTCACTGTCTGTTCATGCATCTACCGACCACACACCTTTCAGTCATCCCCTTTGTAACATTGCAGTAGAGGACAGAACCAGATAAAGTGCATGCAACAGCTTCACACACACATACACAAAGCAGGTGCGCCACTTTTATACGCACTTGCATCGATCACACATTTTTGTCAATGCTGACACTATATTGTTGACCTAGCTTTAAGTATATTGCACGGTGTTCAAACAACATGCAAATCACATAATTTCCCATTTCATACAACATATCATGGACAATAAGCGATATACCTTCACTTTATTACTTTGTTTTGTTGTTTCATTTAAATAATCCTTAATTTTAAGATAACATACCACAACATACCATATCACAATATTCCATACCTTAACAAGATATTCTAAGATAACATCAAATATCATGACAATGACAGTTAAAAAAAAGTGTACACATGTAATTTTTATTTTTTTATTTTTTTGCTTAAACATTCTCCAAAAACACATTTAAACCACTTGTTGCAACATAGAAAGTACCTTTTCTTCACTGGACAGACAGAAGCTATGTGATCATCGTGAAGTGTTGGCTTTTGCTCTGAAATCGTGATCTGAAATGTCATATGCTTTAATCTTCTAAAAAAAATGTTTTTTAGTTTTTCACATTAAATTCTTGGTTATAGACAACCTTGTGTAACAGAAAATAATCATTTGTCAAAATGAGTAAAAGACTAAAAAAAATGATGTTTATTGCGTTTTACTGTCATGCACTGCAAATATGACTAAGTATGGCTGAGATTCTTTCTCCTTAAACTTCAATGCTTACATAGTCACATGTAAGTTATGTTAATTGTGTTATGTCTTTGCTAAAATGTTTAAAAGTCAACAATGTTTAAAGAAAAGTGCAGCCACATTATTTGCTAAAAAAAAATAAAAAATAAAAAGATTGGCTCTTTTGAAGGAACCTCCATAAACTCCTATAGTGACGCATGAGAAGTGATGTATGGTGCTTATTATTGTTTTATAGAGGCATTATGTAGGTATCAATTGAGCGTTACTGTAGGTATCAATTGAGCGTTACTCTTTTTGTAGCATAATATCATTTATATGAATTTAGAATTTAGTGCTGGGATTATCAAAGGTAAGAATGGTCCAGCATAAAGCTTTTTTTTTTTAGCCAGGTTTTCATGGAAGTTTACATGACAAGCTCTTGCAACACGTCCACTAAGTGTGCATGTTTGAGCACTGAGAGATGGATACTAACTCCAGGCTTATGGTATAGATAAGACTACTAAACTAAGATTAGTTTCTCTCAGTTTGTGTAATTATAGACCTGTATGTAGTATTATCACTTTGACAAGAACAGCCCCAGAAATGAAAAAACAAACACATCCTGTCCAAGACATACCTAGAAAGGCAAAGTTTCCGGTTAAATTAAAGGTGACACCTATAAAAGTGAGGTATACTCAACCGTATAGCTGAACACATTTCAGAGAGGCAAGTGTCATCACTATGCCGCCGTATCATGCCCACAACTTCCTGTAAAAGAGGGAAAGAGAAAGAGGTGTGTGGGGGCGAGGTGTGTGTGTGTGTGTGTATGTATGAAGTGGCTCACCGGCACTACTGCTACTGTCTTCCTCTGGATGGTAAAAGAGAGAGAGAGAGAAAGAGGGTTATGCAGTGAGGTTAACTGGTGTGTCGGTGTGTAGGTGTGTGTGGATTTTGCCATAGTTTGTGATGTCAAGAGTGATGTCACACCTGTACCGTGTGGGTGCACACACACACACACACACACACACACACACACACACACACACACACACATATATGAAACAGAATTGTATTTAGAATAGAAATGAAATCAGGTCTGTTACTGTTGCTGGAGCTGAATCAATTGGCTGTTTGTTTTTTTTGTTTGTTTTTTTTCAGGAATATTTACATTTGATCAGGCAGAACATAGAAACTGCCTTTTTGATTGCATTTACATATATACGTCAAAATATATATGTGCATATTTATACAAATGTACTGTATATACTAGTCATGTTTTTAGGTATATCAATATACAACCCCAGTATATGCAAGTTCATCTCAGGACAGTATCGATGTTGGCTACAAAAACAAAAAGGAATCATCTAAGGCGGCAAAGTGGCTTAGTGGTTCACACGGTTGCCTTGCACTTCTAGCATGATTCCTGGTGCTCCAGTTTCCTCCCACTGTCCAAAGACATGCAGATTAGGCTAATTGGCATTCACAAATTGGCCCAAAGTATGTGCATCCTGTCCAGGATGTTCCCCACCTTGTGCCCAAAGTCTCCTGGCATAGGCTCTAGGTCCCCTGTGAACCTGTATACAGTATGTAGCGGTATAGACGACGGGTAAGTAAGTAAGCATCATCTGTAAAGTCACTTTACTTGTACTATTTTGAAAACCCTACAACAACACAGTATTTGACAGCCTAGTCCTTCTAGAGCAAGGATGCGGGGAGGCTCACCGATTTACCAGCAGATGCAGCAGCAAATTACGCAATACTTTCAAGATAACATTTCACAATGTTAGTACTAATTTAAGTAGTATTTTAAAGAAATGCAAGAAACCTGTCAAATCTAAGCGTGTACGTTATGTTAGAAGTGCAAAACAAAACAACCATTCTGATGACGCATGATTTCCAATCCTTCAAACATCACTGTCATGAAATAAAAACTATTATGCTTCTGGGGTGGATATCATGATGTGGGCTCTGGGACACTTTGGTAAACCTTTGTCCATTAACTCCATTTTTGCCGCATTTACAAAAGCAACCTAAGGCTTAAGGAATACTGTCCAGTGGCATCGAAGACTTCTCGGGGCTTTGTCTTATCTGAGATGGACATCAGCACACTGGAAACATGTTTTGTGGTCTGACGAGTCATCACTTCAAGTAGTTTTTGGAGTCAAAAAGGAAACAGATCGTCCAAAAGCAAGCATGGGTCATGGTATGGGGGGTGTGCCAGTGCCTGTGGCATGGGTAAAAAAGCACATCACTGAGGGTGCCATTAATGCAGGAATATATGTCCTTTTCGGAGCAACATCATCTTTTTCAGAGACATCCTATATTTTCCAGCAAGGCAATGCCAGACCGCATTCTGCTCAGATTACGTACGCATGGCTGCTAAATACAGAGTCCGGGTGCTATTCTGGCCTGCCCGCTCCAACTGAGAATGTGTGCTGAATTATGGAGTGCAACATATGGCAAAAACGATCACATGCAACTGTGCAGCTGAAGACCTGCATAATGGGGTGGAAACTCCTGCTAGCCAAAGGTGACCGACTGGCATCTTCAGTGCCCAAATGCTTAAAACGTGTTATTATGGTGAATGGTGATGTTAGACATGTTGATGTTGGTAAACAGTAAACGTTTTTTAGAGCCTGTTGCAGCCACCAGACTTGACATGAGTGCATATTTTCAACAGAATCACATGGTACATCAGCAATAATGTGAAGATACACAACGTTTTTGCAATTGCGGTTGTTCGACAATGTAGACAATGCTCCATGAGAACAACATTAATAACAATTAGAATGGAAGAGACGATAAATATAGAGGTTAATAAAATAAAAAAAGCCTATAATGGTCATTAGTGGAATCTTAACGTTTCATTAGAAGGAATGCGGAATTTCAAATTGTCTTTGGACTTCTTTAGATAAGCACAAGCAAAACACACACCGAGTTACCAGAATATCACCTGTTATCCGGATTTGACTTGAGACGGAGCAGTAAAGTGTTTCACACTTGCAATTACTTAGTCTTACATTAATAGTCCCCGGGCAGGATCATGGTGAATCTCAGGAAGACTGGAAGTCAGGTGGGAGAACACACTGTAGATATGATGCCAGTCCATCACAGAGTTCCATGCCCACAAACGCACACACACACACACACACACACACACACACACATTTATACCCATTGACACCTGACAATTTAGCATACCTATATCTCCCTACTGGTTTGTTTATGGAAAGTAGAAAGTATCAAAAAAAAAAAAAAAAAGTGGGGGAGCACAGACAGAATATACAAAACACTGTATATAACCAGGCTTTAAGATTTAAAGAGCTCTACTAAGTTCACAGCAACGCAAATACACTTAGGAGAAGTGCATCTTTTCCTGCCACGCCATCACTATTATTAGGTGCGGTTGAGTGTGTCTGGGTGTAGCTGAATGCATGTAGTAATGCACAAAAGTAACACACCACACTGATACATATTCTCATCCTGCAAAGGTGTAATACGTTTGGTATCTGGTGAAATGAGAATACTTACTGGTTACGGACTGATGTGTACGGTAGTTATGGACATCTCTGCTTGTACGCGACGCAGGAATTTAATGCGGCGGTATTTTCATATTTACGTCATATTTTCCTAAAGGTGATAGACATCTTTCCAGTCTCGATACATCTACCTTTTTCCTCACAACACTTGCACAATGAAGGTGTGAGCAGGCATAGTGGATTCACTTTCACTGTCAGTAGGCAAAGCATATGCAAAGCAAGCCTCTCGCTTTATAGATGACTATTTCCATTTTCAACAGCTCTCTTTCTCTCTCTCTCTCTCTCTCTCTCTCTCTCTCTCTTGCTCTTCTTCCTCTTGCTACAAAGCAAATGGCACACACACACACACACACACACACACACACTCACTCTCACACACACACACACAGACACACACTCACACACTCACACACACACACAGAAATCCATTTCCACTACATCCACAGACCCATTCATGTGTAGTTGTAGAGCTGCTTTCGTATCATGCTACTGTCAGAGAAGCACTTCCGCTGTGCAAGTTGGTGTTTTCATGTGTGCCTACTCTACTCACGATACCTTTTATGTTACATTTCTACGAGTTCAAGTGTGTGGGTGGAGATTTTACAGTTTTAGCCACAGGAAAAGGTGGTCAACATTTTTTTTCTATTTTTGACACAGGTGTGAAAAATTCTCGTGCAAAAACAGATTCTTGAGCAAAAAACCTCATAGAAATGTACCAAAATGTGCTAAACCTGAATTATTTTTGCTTATGCTTAATATTAACTGCAGCTTTTAGAGCAAATAGCAAAATTTTTTTTTGTAAATTTGTCACTGAAAAAAATGCGGTTTAGCATACAGTTTAATATTTTGACTCGTTTAAATTTTGTAACATTTTAAAAACATATCTTTTGGTCATGTGTGACAGTAACATTTCTACCAGCCTTGTAAACCTCCTGCAGTGCCACCACACACCCCTAGAGGCTCATGGAACCTCTGCTGGGAAACACTGAACAAATCACAAAAATGCCTTTTATTTTTGTCCTTTATTCCTGTTTTTCAAGTACGTGAGATTAATCTGTGTCTGGGTAGCAGATTTTTAAATAGGTTCTCCTGAACAACAGTATGCATAGAAGCAGAGGTGGGTAGAGTAGCCAAAAATTGTACTCGAGTTAGAGTAACTGTACTTCAAAATAATATTACTCAAGTAGAAGTAAAAAGTAGTCATTGGAAATATTACTCAAGTAAATAAAAAAGTATTTGGTGAAAGTACTCGAGTACTGAGTAACTGTTTCATCGTAATGTACAAATGCTGACATTTCCAAATAATTAAATAAATGAAATAAAATTTATTAATAAAACTGAATATCTTTACAAAATAGCAAGTTTAGGAACAAGAAACACACATTTCCTCATCTCACTTTTTTCACAACATAAAGCTTTTGAAACAAACACCTACGGTAGGTAACATGTATGTTTGAACAGTGTAGACTATTTCCAGTGTAAGATATGATGTATATTCAGTCGCCCTCCAAATGGCTCAGCAGATAGAAAATAACATTAGAACATGTGTACAAGAGTCTCACTTTACCATAAACTGTGTCCAGCAGAACAAATGTAAGAAACCTATATTTTGTTATGAAACATATAGCATGTAGCTTATTGTGTAGCCAAATGTAGCGGATAAGAATAGCATTTCTTCTTAAGTAAGTGTAATGACTACTAAATGTAACTACCCACCTCTGCATAGAAGTCCCTCCCAGTAAAGCCTCAATTTCCAGTTTTTGGATGAATGCGTGGAGATGAACATACTGTACCTTCAGTGTGTTGTGTGCTCTAAGATGCTTTTGTGCTCACCACGGTTGTAAAGAGTACTTATGTTAAATAAGCATTGATGATCGCTTAAAGCAATATGATCATTCTCCTTTAACTTCTCAAACTCTCATCACTAAGGCAGAACTTTTATACACCTGATTTTTTTTAGTTTGTCTCTTTGCACCATTAACTCTAGAAACTGTTGTGTGTTGAAAATCCCAAGAGATCAGCAGTTACTTGAAAACTCAAACCATGCGAGACAGAGTCAAATACTGAGATAAAGCTTTTGACCTGCATTTGAAAGATTTTATGCATTGCGCTCCTGCGTCATGATTGGCTGATTGGAAAATTGCTTGAATGGCCAAGGTGCGTGTATACAGCATTACACATAACTCACATCTCATGATGGAATGACTCAGCAGAGATGTTTATTTTTATCCAACAAAAATAAACTAATCAAATGTACCTATAAGAAGGCTAAAGTAGTGGACTATTTCAGTTTGGTCAGTCTCGACCTGGTGCTAAATTCACATGACATTGTGTGTGTATAAAACATGACATATGTTTAGAATTTTCTTTTCCCACAAAGGACTGCAATTCAATATTTCAGGTCCTTTAAACATATGTGTCTTCATTAGGCATAGACAAAAAAGAAAATGTCTCACCTGCATATATGTTAATATTTCAAAGGCCGTTCAAGTCAAACTAGTACTTCCGTACCACCAGGAGCCATGATCAGACTGTCTGCTTTACATCTGAATCACTGGCATCATAGGAACTCCTTTACTGGCCCAAACATGTGGAAATGGCTTGGAGAGAGGTCAGGACTATATGCGGGAAGTGGTAATAACTCCCAGCTGAGTTCCTGTAATGTGCAAGTGTCGTTTGTGTGTACAGTTCAAGGAGGCAGATGCACCTCTTCTACAAGTTGGTGACAAGTTCTCCGCTGATTTTCAAGAATCAGGTGTTCCACTAACTGAACATTCACAGGAACGACTACAGTGAGCTCCAAACCACCTCGGCCAGGATCATCGTTCATGGACGTACGACCTTCTGTAGAATGTTTCCACCATACAAATGTTTTATTGCGGCTTCAAGTAAATGTTGAAATTTGTAAATGTCAAATGTCCTGTTTTACACCTTCATTCACAAGAAATTTCATCACAAGTCTCGCTTTGACTCGAACATCAATTGTAAATAAAAGTTGTCAATAAAAGTTCTTCATTAGAAGATTTGATTTCACTGCATCAAAAAAAAAGTAATTAATACTAAATCCTTTCTAAAGCATCATAATTTAAGAACTTAATAAGAACTGTAAAAAAAAAAAGCATAACGAGAACGATGTTTTCCAACTTTTCGCTACAGGTCAAATGTTTTTCTCTCCTCTGAGTCCGGCATGTGTTAATGAACATATTGGCTAGTATACAACCGGCATCCCATCCTGTTTCCGAATCGCAATTTGTTAGAATGTGGAAAATATTAACTGAGTTTAATACAAAGTAACGACAAGAGTGTGTGACAGCCGTGTTTGGTAAGATTAGCGATCGCAGACAATCAGTCACGCGCATGCGCATACACAAGCGGTTGCTTTAAACATGTGCAATATGAGTGAAAGAGCATAATTTTAGGGAGAAAGACATGACTTCGAGGTCCACGTCTCCTGAGAACGTGCACATACTACTATATATATATATACTTAATTAATCATTATTTAATTCTCTGTGGTGTTCATAATTGAGTGTACTGATCAAAAACTTGTATTGTGTGTGTGTGTGTGTGTGTGTGTGTGTGTGTGTGTGTGTGTGTGTGTGTGTGTGTGTGTGTGTGTGTGTGTGTCCTCTCTGTACTGTGCTGCGACAGCATGACAGCCTGAAATAGCTTATGGATGGAAAGTCATCACACACACACACACACACACACACATACACACACACACACACATTAATTCACACTCACATCCAGTATATGCGGGCAGTGCTGAGAAAGTAGTTTCCCATAGACTGACCGCTGCTAATGTTTAGTGTGTAAACATGTATGAGTGTGTGAGAAAATCACCACAGGGCTTCAGCTTTGCATTCTCAGGGGAAATAGATGCTGACACACACACCTACACACACACACATACGCGCACACACACACTCACATATACACACATGTCCACATGACCTGCTATGCAAAAAAAGGGACAATCTGAATGGTTTTAGTCAACTGAAAAAGCAATATGTTTGACCTTTGGGATTTTCAGTGGGATTGAACAACTTCATAAAAATTCCCCAAGCGTACATACTGCAAACTGAGCAGCTTTTATTAGTTACTATATATATATATATTATATGTCTTTATATATAAATATATATATTTATCTTCTATACCACTTATCCTGTACAGGGTTGTGGTGGGGCCTGGAGCCTACCCCAGGAAACTTTGGGCATGAGACAGGGAAAATCCTGGTGCCATCCATTACAGGGTACACACACACACACACACACACACACACACACACAACTCTGATAGCCTAATCTGCATATCTTTGGACTGTGGGAGGAAAGCAGAATATCTGGAGGAAACCAACCAAGCACGGAGAGAACACACAAACTCCATGCACGGGAATCAAACACTCGATCCTCTAATGGGGTCACAGTGCTAACCCCTACACCACTACACCGATAGACAGATAGACAGACAGACACAAATATTTTAAGAATGTTACTAATAAAGGTAGCTCAATGTGCAGTATTTATACTAACACACAAATCGTTGTATTACCTGTAAAAGCTCACATGTGTTTAGTTCCCTACAATATGCTAATTATCCCATTACCTACAGTAGCGAGTACATTGGACCAGATATGTGAAAAATGTTGTCGACTTGCTGTAGATACAATGAGGGCTACATTTAGAGTCAGAATCTGTAGATACACAATAGATATAAAGTAAACGTTCTCTGTATTTTCACACATGCTTAGGTGCTCGACTTGTTTCTCCACATGGCTCCTTCAGATGATTCACATTACCCACATGTATTTTACACATGGCATATTTCCAGGTTTTGCTTAAACCACAGGTTTCACAGGCATAACAAGCTATGAACTAGAGACTTTTAAATAGAAATATCAATATCTGATGATCATTCTAGATAAAACTTCATTACAAATCATACTATTAATAAATCATTAATAATAGCCAGAACGTACAGTACATTAATCAGAGGTTACTGCTTTATTTATATCATGATGACATTTTATTTAAGAGTTCTTGTGCTTTTTTTGCTCAGCGTGTGTGTGTGTGTGTGTGTGTGTGTGTGTGTGTGTGTGTGTGTGTGTGTGTGTGTGTGTGTGTGTGTGTGTGTGTGTGTGTGAGAGAGAGAGATAACTAGCAATGCTACAGTAAGACCACGCATACAATCCACAGGATGCAAACAAGCCAGTGGTTCGATATATGCCTGAGAACTACAACTGAGTATAAAAAAAAATCCCCCGTCACCCTGTTGATGAGAGACAAACCTTCAAGCTGACAGGAAGGCTACAGTCCCTGACATAACAACTCTTTACAAGCATAGTGAGCAGAAAAGCAACTCAAAATGCATAGCATTACATAAGTAAAGTTGTCTTGTTTTGCTCCTATCAGACATAAACAGGAATCTGAGGCTACAGCAGGTCACCGAAACTGGGCAGTTGGAGATCGGTGAAAAAAAGCCCAAGAGATGTTTTTTCCAGTCTTTTCTTGGCCAGTTTCAGTGAGCGACAAACAATCATATTGGAGTTTCTGATATAGCCCACGTCTCTGTCCTCTTTCTGTCTACTAATTGGCGTACCATCCCAGGACAGGAAGTGCCATCTCAATGTCTGCGTTTATGCTCCAGCGTAATTGTCCAAGCTGTTGTTTGCATGGCTAATTGAGCTCATTACAGTCCAGGAAGGAATCAGGAAACCCTGACCACCTCTTTCCGAGGGCTACACCCATAATGGCCTAACCAAGAATTGCAATAGTGACATATTTCTTAGAAAGGTCGCCCATTGCCAACGCACACACACACATGGAGAGTACCTTAATGGACGGATGTCATGTTTAGATGAAGCCAAGAACACATTAAAGCAACTCAATACACACGTCCGGGACATTAAAATCACCCTCATTAGTTTTATCAAACAAACCACATTTTTCTGCTGTAGTCCATTTAGGGTGGGAAATGATACTTGTAATAACACACACGCACACACTTCCGTTATTAAGAAGTAACACTCGACTTTTGATATTGCACAAATGTCGATGGATGTGCAAAAAAAAATAAAAAATTATTTGAGTTACTCATTGTCAACTGGACAAAAAAAATTACACACATTACACACTACAGGCACAACACACACACACAAATTGCTTTTAAACATTTACTTGATAAACAGATTTGTTAGTAATTTCTCTGCAGTCTAAACATGTGTGTGTTGGGTATTCCCATGGCAAAAAGGCCCTTACAGCTAAACCGCTGTCTGATTACTTTTAATGCGCCTAATGGCTTTGTCCCTAGTCCACCCGCATACACACAAACACACACACACATGCACACACACACACATACACACACATGCACACACACACATACACACACACACACACGCACGCACACACACAACAGTGTAACGATTTGTCTAAACTCTTTCAAGAGTTCAACGGCCTCACAGCTGCCGCATGACAGACTGGGAGAAAGAGAGGGAATGAATGAGAAAGGGAGAAGAACAGACGGATGAAGAGAATGACAAAGTAAAATGGATGGAGACCGAGAAATAACAAGAGAGAGAGAGAGAAAAAACTAAGTGGGGGAGAGCGAAAAAGAGAAATGAGAAGTGGAAGAGTAACCAAAAAAGTAAGAGGAACGAGAATATGCGAAATATCACGCGAGAAAGAGTTATTAGGTTAATGTGTTCCATTTGTAAAGGAAAGAGTGTACGTTAAATAATAATACCTACATTTATAAGCAGAGGCATGGACATTATATTAGTATGTAAAACCTAAATAAAAACCTAATCACTTCTTCGAGTGTGAGATTGTATTGATGTAGTGTTAGCATTAGGAGTCGGAGGAATAGCGATAGAAGTAATATAAAAGGAAAGAGAGAAAACAAGAGAAAGAGCGACTATAAAAACTTTAGTCGTAGAAGGAGAAAAAGGCAGGGCAGGGGTGGTGGCTCAGTGTGTTAAGCCTCTGGGTTTCTGATTGGAAGGTCGGAGGTTCAACCCCCAAATCCGCTAGGTTGCTGCTGCTGGGCTCTTGAGCAAGGCCCTTAACATTGTCTCCTCCAGGGTGCCTTATAACCCGGCTCACCCTGCACTCTGACCCTGGCTTGAGTTAGCAAAGAATAAAGAATTTCACTGTGCAGTGATCAGTGTTGGGGGACGTTACTTTTTAAATTAACTAATTACATTACAAAATTACTGTCATTAAAAAGTAATCAGTTACATAATTTTTGATAAAAACTAACTAGTTAGAATACTTTTCCATTGCAAAACTCCTTTGTGATTCCTCATGCATGTTTTAGTCAAGACCTTTTAAATTTTTCTACCATCATCACTCAGCGAAGTTTGGCTCGCCTCACCTACGCGGTGGCCATAACATCGGTTCATTATGATTCACTGCGAGTTTTGGCTCTGTGATTCCGCTTCCGTCTTCCCATCCTCATGGAAGCGCGTGGACCTTGCAGAACATTCAGAGCTCGCGGAACATTGGGCGGTCACTTCCGGAGGCACATGGTGCCTAACACCGCTTCTCACCGTGAGTCAAACCGCATATAGCACTTTCACAAGACACAGTAACGGAATCACTGCTGTCTGGCTCATGGATTACATAAATTGTCTGAATGACGTATTACCTTTTTGATAATATAACTAAATAACTCGGTACTTAAATGGCGGCTCTAACGCGTTTCAATTAATCATTACATCAACAAAGTAATCCTAAGTACTCCAACGCATTACACCTTGTAACACTGGCAGTGATGAATAAGAAGGCGGAATAGTATTAGAGGTAAAGTTTTGTACCCCTTTTTGATAGAAATTGAAAGCGAAAGGGAGCCAGATTTGCAAGTACTGGTATCAGTGGCGAGTAGTAATAGTAGATGTAGTAGTAGAAGTCGTATGAATATAGTAGCAGTAGTAGTGGCAGCAGCAGGTAGTATCAGTAGCAGTAATTTGAGCATTAGTTGAAGTATAAGTTGTTGAGTATAGTAGTAGCAGTAGCAACTGCGGCAGTAGTATTAGCAGTGACACTGTAGTAGCATGATGAGAGGTACTAACAAATAGCAAGTAGAATAATTGGAAACAAGAAAAGTAGCAGTAACATTATTATTAGTTTCATTAGTATTAGTATTATTTAATCTTATTTAGAAGGAATAACCATAGACATTGTGTTTTAGACAAATCCAGCTTATTTGAGAAAAACAGTGCAAGAAAGACAGAGGAAGAGAGAAACAAGGACACAGAGAGAGAGAGAATAAGCTCTGTATGAACTGGAAAAGCTAGTTGCGCTGCCAACACTTTGCATGTCGCCTACTCTTCACAAAAAAAATAAGAGCAAAAAAGAAAGAGAGAGCTCCCCCTCCCTCTTTCCACACCTGCTGATCGGTTACAGTCTGATATTTCTTCATGGGGAGTCGTTAGAAACACACTTCCCCAGACCACCCCACCCCCCACCCCCCCGGCCCACGCTGTGTGCACCTCATGGGCATTGAAGAAGAGCAAAATAAACGAAAAGAGCACAACCCAGACTGCGGTGAGGAGCGTGAAAGAGCAGTGTGTGTGGATACACAGGACAGCATGAAACCTGTAATTAAAACTCATTTGAGCTGTCAAAGGCACGCACACACACATACCTCCGTCGTGTGGTTTATTTAACGCTTCGGAGTAGGAGCAGGCTGCCAAGCCCAATTAAGCAAGTGCCATTGATCAATGCTTTTTAGAGCAGCGGCATGTAAACCCACAGGACCGGAGAAAGGTTAACGCATAACCTGAATCATAAAGAAAATCCTTTTTTTTAAAAAAACAAAAATACTGGAGATATTCATTCTATTTGAATTTTGTTTATGAACTTTATTTGTATATATTGTTGATGTTTTTGTTAAAGGGGTGATTTCAATCATAAGTAAGGAATACGGAAATAGGGAGAGACAGTCGAATTAAAATGATAGATATCAATGAATGTTTACTCAGAAGAGATAAGTGCTATGTGCCCTGAGGTATGTGGATGTGTTTGTTCCTCTGTAAGCAGAATGTGGACAGATTATGGTATGCTGTCGGGTATGGCAAGGGTTTTCCCCATAGAAAGTGTGCAGTTGTGTGGTTAGACGTTTAGCTACATTATTGCTACAGTAAATAAACCAGATTTTTTTTTTATAAATATATTATGTCTTGAAACCTTTCAAAAAAATGGTTGGATTATGGTAAAAAAATAAAAAAGTGACATTTCTTTTGATTCAAAAACAGGAATTCTGTGTCTCTTGTACATCGTTAAATTAAGTTTGTTAATCAACATAATTGCATTCAATCATCCTAAATATTATAAAATATTCACATTTATTTATTTTAGTTCAACTTACAGTAGATATTTTCCTTATATATATCTGCAAAAAATTATATGTTGAAGCATGAAAAATCTATAAAGAAATGAATAAATAGTTTTAACAGTAATAGTTAGCAGTAATAATAATAATAATAATAATAATAATTGTGTTGTAGTTGTGCAAATAATTGTGCAAATGTGACAAAGTAGGACATTTCAACTGTATATATAAATTGTTCACTTTTCTTCTTTCTTCTTTTGTGTAGTAAATTCCCTTTAAATATTTTTATGCTTTAAATCAGTATAATATGTTTAAACATTATTTAAAAGATTTACCATATTATGTGCCATTAATTAGGAAGAAAGTTTACATTTATTCAAATATTAAACAAATATTATTAGTAAAAAAAAAAACTAATAAAGATTTCACTCCAAAAAAGCCTCTCTATAAATAGAAATATCAATATAAACACATGTTCACATTTCAGCACAGTGTAAATGATGTTGACATTTCAAAAGGTCAGATTTGACTTCCACGGCCATATATAACCACAGAAATAATGATAGATAGATAGATAGATAGATAGATAGATAGATAGATAGATAGATAGATAGATAGATAGATAGATAGATAGACAGACAGACAGACAGATAGACAGACAGACAGACAGACAGACAGACAGATAGATAGATAGATAGATAGATAGATAGATAGATAGATAGATAGATAGATAGATAGATAGATAGATAGATAGATAGATAGATGTGTCTTAAATGATCTTATTATTTCAAAGCTTGACTACTGCAGATAACTGCCTTGCAAAACAAATATGAATTATGGTTTGTGCATGCCTCCAAATCAAGATCTGACAGATTGTGTTTGTTTACAGGCCTGTTGGTCGGGTTTGTTTGTTTAACTGAAGCATTACACAGTTGCCCGTGTACACAATGAGGAAAAAGAGCAGTGAAATAAAAGGGTGCTGCAGGTTTCTGCTTCCCTCCTTCTTCCACTGTTACGACATCGCCGCCGGCTTTGATTCGCCAAAATGCCTTTGAACCGAAGGGGTTCAATCACAACACATACACAACGCTCACAACACACCCAGCACAAACACACAAACGAAGGCCACAACACAGACACACAAAGCAAGTGGAGGGAGCCTCACGCCTCCCTCCAGGCGAGTCTATTCAGGCTGAGTGTATCAGCATCATTAGGGCTATTAGCATGCCTGAGACTGGGAGGGGCAGTTTATCTAACCCTGCTGAGAACACACACAAACATATACAGAGGCCAGGCAGTGAGTTACAAAGAGAGGGCAACAGACAGAGAGTCTCTCTGTCTCTCTCACACACACAACTATATACAGAGATCAGTCTGTGAGTGACAAAGGAATGACAACAGGCAAAGTGTCTCTCTGTCTCTCTCATTTACTTACTTACACACCTACACACACACACGCGCGCACACACACACACACACACACACACACACACAAACACACACACACACACACACACACACACACACACACACACACACACACACACACACACACACACACACACACACACACACACACACACACACACACACACACAAACTCATGCTGACTGTAGTTTTTAATTCCCTTAAACTAAAGGTGATGGCATTTGCTGTATGTTAGCTGGGGTCAAGGGTAGCTCGGTGGTAAGTACAGGCCCAGGTTCAAGGCCCAAATATATAATGTAAGTTTCCCTGGATAAGGGCATCTGCCTAATGCTGTAAATGCAATTTAAATGTAGCTACCATCGATTTTTGAAACAACAGGTCCTTTTAGAAACCTAAGCGGCAGTCAGTGAATTTAGCGTATAGTGTAGGTGATGCAGTTATGTAATCTACTGTTTATGCTAAATACATTGCAAGAAAATAAAAATAATGTTTACAAATTGGTGGCTTAATGGTTAGCACTGTCACCTCGCACCCCACAGTAGAGAGTTTGCATTGCCCCGTTCACTCTGTGTGGACTCTGCATGTTTGCTTGGTGGGCTTCCTCTGAGTACTCCGGTTTCCTCACACAGTCCAAAAACAAACAGTGTAGGCTGATTGGGTATGATTGTGTGTGTGTGTGTGTGTGTGTGTGTGTGTGTGTGTGTGTGTGTGTGTGTGTGTGTGTGTGTGTGTGTGTGTGTGTGTGTGTGTGTGTGTTCACCTATGCCCTGTGATGACATAGCACCCCATCCTGAGTGTCCCCTGCCTTGTGCCCCCACTTCCCTAGGATAGACTTTAGGCCCTTTTGACAAAACAGGGTAAGAGGTGTGAATATGAAAGAATGTTAAGGATGTAAAAAAAATAAATAAATAAAATTTTTAACATTTTGATTGGTTACTCATTTTTCTTATTTTTATTACCTTTCAAGTGTTTCTTTCAAAACTTTCAAAACGTTCTACCTTGATGATATCAAAGAATTCATTGGTGAATTATAAGGAGAAATAAAGGTAGTTTTTATACTCATGGCTGTATTCTGTTATTCTGCATTTTCAAATTTGGTTATCGAAGAAATTTGCATTTCTTTTAAAATTTTACTACAACTAAAGTAAAACACACTTACTTTTACATTTCCATTTATATTTATGGAATTTGGCAGATGCCCTTATTCAGAGCAACTTACAGAAGTAATTTGAAGTTTTTAGCAATACATACATCCTGATACACATTCACTAGGTGAGGGATTAAAACTCTGTCATGGAGGGAATATAGTAAGAAAAAGGTCTAGTTTTGAAATGACAAGGGAATGATAAAACACCTGACCTGCATAGGGGGTTAGAAAGTGACACTCTGCCTTCTTTATTTAGAATCTAGAGGTTTATGTGAATTACATAGAATTTTAGGTATCCTCAAGAATATTATCAAGTAGTAGTATTGACACTTATGTAAAATTATCATATTAACTGGGACATTAGTTATCAGTGATTATTATCACTTTGGCATTCAAACACAATCGATGTGATTGATCATCCATATCACTGTTATCTTCTTCTTCTTCTAACTTAACATTAATCAATATAAATGATTATTTAGCTCTTTTACAGAAACAATTCAAACAATTAAACACTCATTCACTGATGGTAGGAGGAAACCTACATGCCAACTCCATGCACACAGACCCTTGTCATGAATCGAACCCTCAGCCCTGAAAGTGCTAACCATTACGCCAGTGTGCCTCCAAAATTCATCATGCAAAGTATCATTTGTCATTGCTTGCAGTGAACTGCAAGCAATTTTTATTCTTTTTTTTCAACAAAGTTTCTATCCTTTTTAATGACTTAAAATGTGAGTACAATCCCACATCGCTCAGTGAAAAACAGCTCGGTAATTAAGACTGGAGCTGGCGTTAATGTGAGACCTCGCACCTGATCTTTAGGAGATAAGAGTATTGAATTAAAGCAGGAAGGAAAACAAGAGGGACATAAATCCAAAAATAAATCCTCAACTGTACTGTAGCTTACAAGAAATGCACTGTGTCCTCTAAGTGCATGATACTTTGTGTGGGTGAGAGAGAGTTTATGAGTCTTTTCTCACCGTTATATTGCACTCTGGCTGTATAGATTACTAGGACAGTAGTATCTACAAACCTCCAGCCCTCCATTCAGATTACACCCGGACTGAAGCCACACACATGGCCTTTAATTAGGCTACAGACACTTATTTCCTTAAACAATAAAGCGAGTAATCAGACATGAAATGAGAACAAGGAGAAACACACAGTTCCAAACACAGCGGTATTAGGTCATTAAGGCTGTAATTTAGAGATGAGTGTAAAAAGGTTTTGGGCAGTAAACAGTAATCCTGGACTAAATGGACTTGAGTGTGTGTGTGAGAGAGAGAGACAGATGGAGAGGAGTGACCAGAAATCCCAGTGAGAGTCTGACTGACGACCAAAGGAACGCTGCACACACTGTATGTGTGTGTGTGTGTGTGTGTGTGTGTGTGTGTGTGTGTGTGTGTGTGTGTGTGTGAGAGAGAGAGAGAGACAGAGAGAAGGAGGTCCTTGTTGTATCCACGAAAATAGGCGTTGATTGTGCGTTTAATTTTGGACAGACCCCCCCCCCCCATGCTCACATAACAGGCAATACTCTCAGGGGAGAAGTGGACGCTCATGACAGCAATCACATTCAAAAACAAAGCCAATGGGAATCGATTGTGTTGCGATTTCGCATGCTTGTGTTAAGTGTAGGAGGTGAGAGTGCTGAAGCATGACTTAGATTCGTATCAATCATGATCACAAACTGCTTGGAGTTTGGAATCAGTTGCACCAGGACTATTCCAGGATTTTAACAGAAAAACCATGTGGCCTCATGTTGTAGTTTTAATGAATCTTAAGATTTTAGATGCTAATATTCTATGAAAGTTTGACATTACATCCCTTTGTAATATATAAATTTTATTTTATTTTTTTTTGTCAAAATTGAATTATTCACATTTTCTCATTTTGTGATGACATAATAACATCAGAGTTTTTATTTTTTTTTTTTTGTACACATTTTTTTTCCACAAATTTGGAAAATATAAAGGCGTCGTACTATTATACTACATAGTGTACAGATAGAACAACGAACAATTTGTTCAAAGTACCTGCTCGAATATCAGCTGACCTGAAAGTACATCTCAAATTAGTGACACTTATTATTCTGGTGAACATACATTATTTTCTTTTATGCTGAATAACACAGCTAACTTATTAGTGCTAACTAGGAAGCAATGATTAGTTAACTACATAAGTAAGTAAGGTAAATGTGAACTTACTTATTCAGTCTGTGAGGGAAAGTTACCCTACAAATACTCCGTGTAATGCGGGTGTTCTGCATTAACAATTGTATAGTAATCTAATGCAGTACATTGTGGAATTTCATTATAACAATATATATTCTACAGTTTTGAGAAATGATCTTTAAATGGCAAATCACATTAACTGCTATAAAGTAATTTACAGTTTGGTCCTTTTATTTGGGACAGAATGTATCTCAGACAAATAAATAAACAAATAAATAAATAAATAAACTTAGCACGGTGACTTTTGACAGTCATACTCATTTACCTGAATATAACCATAATTCAGCTTTTTTTTAATGAAACACACACTAACAATGATTACTTTTTGCCATCTCAGTAAAATGAAAATTCCTACAAGCCCCAGTATAGTCATTCAGTCATACATTAAAGCCATATTACACACACACTATCTGTGTTTTGTCTGCCACACACACGGAGAATAAACACTGTTATTACCGTGTTAATTCAATGTTGCGGTTCTGAATGTGAGGGTGAGAGGTCAGTGTGGCTCTACTACACAATACACGCCTTTAACAGCCCACTTAGCATCCCACTGACACGCCTCTGAACACACACATACACACACACACACAGACGCTCTCTCTCTCTCTCTCTCTCTCTCTCTCTCTTTTCCTGTGTCTCTTTCAGTCTCTGACAGGCCGTGATTGACAGCACGATGCAGTTCAGTGATGTAATTAATTTCAGATTGCTCTCTGGAGAGATGCCTGATGGTTCTGGGAACTGTCACAGCCCTCTGGTTCACTCAGGAACCCAAATACTCACTCACAAAAAGATGTTATGATGATGAGGCGTTATCACCAAAAGCTCAGCACCAGGGACAATCTAAAGATAAAATAATGTGTGATGAGAAGATAAAGAGACAAAAACGTAGGCAAGCAGTGGGCAGGAAAAAGAGAGTGCGATTGACAGATAAAGAGATGGAAGGATGTAAAAAGCCTGGGAATTACTGTTCTTTTCACATGATAAATTTGTTTAATATAAAATAAGCCTTACTGCGCTTAATTAAATTATATATTTTTAATTTTGTTAAATAATTGGATAAATCAGCCATGTTGTCTCATGCTGTCACAATGTCTTTATTTAGATTTTATATGCATATTCATATATGTTAGTATTGTATCATTATATGATGGAAATTGGATGGAATATTTAATATTATAAAAGTATATTAGATAGATAGATAGATAGATAGATAGATAGATAGATAGATAGATAGATAGATAGATAGATAGATAGATAGATAGATAGATAGATAGATAGATAGATAGATAGATAGATAGATAGATAGATAGATAGATAGATCATTTTAAAAGTTGTAGTCTTCGTGTTGTTAGTGATCACCAATGCCATTAAGCTCATTTTACCAGGTGTGTGTATATTCAGTGCACACTTTGCATAATCTTAAACCATGGGCTCTTACTTTTATGAAAAACCAAAATACAAAACTAAAGAAACAAATTTCAAACCACAGACAACAAGACCGATTAGCACTAGTGTAAGAATGGAAGTATGACAAACTCACTTTCCTGAACTACAAATGGACAATATTATCTCACAATCACATATTTGCACACCTGTTGTAAACTGCTTGCAGAATCTGGGAGAAAACGTATATAGAATTCATATGAAAATTTGTAGACAATGGTCTGATGGTGTTTCAAAAAGATACAAATGCACCATGAGCACAGGCAAATCTAAGTATTCCTTATTACAGGATTATTATAATATCATTAAACCTTTTCTTCTAAATATGTTTACCAATTTGTAATTAATCTGATTAAGTGAAATTATCTTATTGCATCAGTGGTTCATTTACATTTTATCATTTATCCGGGGAAAGAAGCACATTATCTCTTCATGCAAAAAGATAATTTCACTTGATATGATTACTTATCATTAATAAATAATGAATGATAATTTCCATAACCTTGTAATCATTGAAGCAGATGAATTTTTGCAGTGTAGAAATGAACAAAACCTAACTTGTATAAAATGTGCATCAGGCAGAATTCTGGAAAACAAATCTGGGTTTGTCCAAAATGTTTTGTTTCTGGCTTTTAAAATGTTACATTTCTAATTTAAGAAGCAAACAGATTTCCTAGTGATCTATTTATTACTTTATTTTTACTTTGTTTAGTTACTTTGCTTGTTTTAGCAGTAAATGAGCTTTACTTACGGCTGAGAAAAGAACTTCAGATAAAATAATATGTTCCCCTTTAACCATGTGAAAGTCATCACACAAATATTATGTAAGGCACAGAGTCACAATATGTTATGTGCCAGTATGGGTACACTTATTGAAAACAAAAATATTACCCTAGACATAGAAAGAACAATATATGGTAACTTTACCATATATTTGCAACATAAAAATGACAAAAATGCAAAATGTTACAAAGGTGAAATAATCACACATGTATAAATAAATGAATAAAGTTGTGGGAAAAGGCTTGAATTTTTTTGTTTCCAACTATTTTAATGATTTGTTTTTGATGATGCTTACTACTTGTGCTGTTTTGTTTTTTTTGTTTGTTTTTTTTTTATGAATTTTCCAAACAGCAGCAAAAAAAAAACCTTCATGGTATAGGATTGCTGATAACATTCTTGCAAAATCTTTAAAAGCACAGTGCTGTGAACACTATGGTGTGGAAGACCAAGATGAGAAAAATACAGAGCTCAAGATCTCAAGTTCTTCTGAAGTGATCACAGGGCCAAAAAGTTGAGCACCAAGGGCATAATTCAAGGGTCCAAACAAGCTTCTGGTCAATTGTACAAAACCTTAACCACTCAACCATTTGTCTTTATCTCTTGTAAGTGGAGTTAGTGAATGGGTGGTTGGATGGATAAGTATGGCGTGAAGTGGACCTACCATTCAGGCTAAAGAAAGGGAGGCCAGTAATCTCTGTTTTGAGACAAATAGGACACTCGAATATCAAACTCTATTGTTTGTCTTACAAACCATCAGCACAAGTTATAGAATAACTGACACATGCTTGATTGCAAATGGGTTTAATGAATATGAAGCCCTAAATATGTTTCCTGCAACTGAAAGAAATGGAAAATTCTAACCTTGCTGTTCACAATCAAGCACAATTACAGATGGAAAGATGAACAGAGAGGGAGGAGGAGAGAGAGAGAGAGAGAGAGAGAGAGAGAAAGAGGTAGTTGCCAGTTATGTAAATACAGTATAAAGAATTTATTTTGAATTAGCTGTTAAGGAAGAACTGGCAAGTTAAGATAGCAATTATAAAAACACGTAAAGGCCACGCCGACCGCCCCAGAGAACAAAGAATAAAGTGGAATGCATGGAATTCGCCACCTCGAAATCCAAGTTCATTTGGAAATGAATTTTTTTTTTGGTATTTGTACTGTGAACCTTCCCATGAGTGCAAAATTGGCCTGAAATCAAGCTGAACTCATTAGTGCACCATGTTCTTCATCAGAGGAAAACATTCACTTTTCATCAAGGAGGAAGCTTTTAGAGTCTAACGGCTGTTTCACCACTGACATCAATCACAAGTTGGCAGAGAAGGCTGTGAGATGTCCCAAACGTTTTTCCTTCCAAAATAGCATGCCCTTAGTACTGCACTGATGGGATAATCAAACAATGCTTTTTTTTCCAAGATTAGTGTTGAAAATTAGTTTGTATAAGATTTACTTCTGAAATTTAGCAGAGCCATTGATTGTCATCATTGCAACAATGGTATAAATGCCCAGTATGGGTAGATGTGTGTGCACACATACAGTACACGTGCGCACACATGCAAACGCATCCAATTAACAAGCCTTTCATGATAATTTACTGCTGAGTGTCAGTTAAGCTGGAGGAATTTAATATAAAGTGATCTATGTATCTTGGCAACCAGCAGCATGACGAAAGGCTTGAAATGAACAGATGAGCAGGTGTCTTCCCACTCTTCTCTGTTTTCTCGTTCTCTCTATCTTTATTTTTACTTTTATCCATTGGCTATTTATTCTCTCTGCACTATTAGAAAGAGAGAGAGAGAGATTCAAATACTGTCTCATACCAAAGTGCACACACACATACACACAAACACACACATACACATTCGTGCAGGCACATGCAAGTTTAGCAATAGGCTAACCACCTCAGCATTTAATGAGTGCGCTTTTGGGTACACTTTCTGCATGAAGAAAAAAACATAGCTTTTCCTGCACACTCAGAAACAGATGAATGCATGAACAGCTTTCTGTAATGTACTACCAGGACCACTGGACATCACTCAAAAGTTGTTCCTCGGAAAACAATGTCTTCCAAATAACTCTCTGACTCAGTACTTTTGGTTGTTTGCCATTGGTTGCTACAAAAAAAACGGTAAACGGATAAACGGATAAGTAAACGGATAAGTCACTACCAGGAATATTCACTTTCCTTTTAGTCTTAATTAACAAATAATATATGCCTGAGTGTGGGTAATCTATTATAATATAAAACATGTAATAGAAAACTTTTGTATATGCGTATAAACGGAAGTATTTATTAAGTCACAACTATTTTTGCTTGCATGCTTGTTGAAACAATAGCAAGAGCAGGGTTTGCTTACATGTTGCTGTCCATAATGTTAGCTTGGTTAGTTATTTAATTGTAAAGTTGGCCGCATACATAAGCTTTTTAAAGTTTTTTTTTTTTTTATCTTACATTATAGCTAGATAGAGGGCCAGCCTTTTCTTTAGTGCTAGTTAGTGGCTAGTGCTAGATAGTGGGCCTAGCTAGAGGACTAGCATGTTCTATAACCCTAGTAAGTCAGTTAGCTTGTTTCACAACACTAGTTAAAAGGCTTGTCTGGGGCCTCCGAGTGGCGCAGTGGTAAAAGCGCTCGTCCCATCATCTGGAGATCGCTAGTTCGAATCCCGGGTGGTGCTGTAACCTCTCGCAGCCGGAGGTCTAGAGAGAGCTGATTGGCCGAGCTCTCTCAGAGGGGAAGGATGAGAGGTACATAGTGCTCCCACATTAATCACGGCTCTACAGCCAATCAGGGGCGTCTGTGAGCTCGCGCAACGGAGGGAGCGGATAGCGCTGTCCTCCGCGTGTGTTACGCCGCCCCCAACGGTGCGCGAGCGAGCAGTTTGAAAAAGATGCGGTCGGCTTGTTTTACAAGACTAGTTATAGATATTATTTGTTGTATAAGGCTAGTCAGAGTGCTAATCTGTTCTATATTGGTACTTAATATTCTGGTCAGTTGACTAGCTCTTTTATAATGCAAGTTAATGGGTTGGGTAGTTTTATAATCCTAGTATCATCAAATGTACTGATGATACTAGGTAATAAGATTTCTTGTTACTACAATGCTGGCCTATTTTTACGTATATATAAAATAAGTATTGTCAAAAACTGCGTTATAATGCTAGCTACTTGAAGGCAAATATTAGAACTTGATCAGGTACATTCTCACCTGATTTAACCTTACATTAGATTTTAACAGCACTAACTGTGACAGGTTCTAGTGTCACTTACTAATGTATTTTCTTATACATTACTAACCTGCTTGACACTGTCAATAAACCACTACAGCTAACATCTAAAATGGGTTGCAACTTGTTTTCCTTTCTTCAGAAAAGGTTTGCCTGATGACGTATGTATACACACATGCACACACACACACACACACACACACACACACACACACACACACACACACACACACACACACACACACACACAAAAATACAGAAGCTTGTGTTTGCCCTTGCTCTGAAGGGACAAAAAAGCTCATAACAGTATATTTAGACTGGTTGTGCCAGCTGTCAGTAACACACCTGAGAGACGTACAGAGACTCTGCTGCTAATTTAAAGTTGTAGTCCTGACCCAAGTAAGAATCAGGAACTTTTTTGGATAATCATGCTAATATGTAAAGTTAGATTAGGAGGTAAAAACATTAGATAATGTGCTGTGTTTGTAGATAGTGTGTATATGTTGCTTTTAATAGTAGTTTATACATTTCTCTTTAAGAACAGTCTTATGTCATTGTATAGGAAAGGAAACGTATTGCAGAAATATCCCAAGATCTTTGCTTGTTACAGTATGTTTCACACATTCTACCCATGAAGTGCATTTTTACAAAAAAGTGTTTTTACCTTCACATGTGATTTTCACACAATTCATTCATTTTCAAAGTTAGGGCTTGTGGTAGAAATTTCACATGCTAATGTGTTGGTGATATAGGTATTTGTGTAAAAAAAAAATTGTTCACCTGTGAAATGCTTGTGATTTTCTTGATGATGAAGAGCACAACGTTTCCAGGTTTTCTTCTGCAAAAACATCAGGTATTTTATTAATTATTAATATGTTTCATTGGATCAAAATTGAATGTGGAGAGACCACTACTGGTTCACGCTTTTCCATCTATGGTCAAAAAAAACTCTGGACAATACCTAAGAAAGTCATTATAGCTACACAAAAGCACACACACTTACACGCTGAAATGCATACACATACTGAGGCGACACTTGAACCTAATACGTTTCTCCAGAATAGGCTTTAGGGCAAACAGAGCGAGAATTAATAAATAATCGATAGAGAAAGACGGCGGCTCAGTTAGCCTACCCAGCTATAGTGTGTGGAGAACAATCAGAGCAAGCTGCATAAAGACACAGCATGGAAAAGCACTTTGGATAAGTGGCACACAACCACACTCGTACACACTCAATTACTTGCAAGTGCATTCACAACGCAGAATGAAAGAACTTGAGATGTAAGAATTTACTTAGCATTGTGGCACACATACATTCAGCCACCCACCCACACACACACGCACACACACACACACACACACAAATCTTCACTGACACATCAAGACTTGTGGATTTCAACGGCACGTGGCAAAGAGGTGTGGCCTGTGTTGCCGGCGGTAACAGTGTAAACCTATAGGATTAGATCTCAAAGACAGATAGTGAAGTACTTTAAGTGGCACCTTAATCTGTAACATGCATGCATGTACACATGCACACATATACACACACAGGGCACTTGAACAATTACACCTGCAATTAGCCAGGGCTCTGTTCACATTAGAGGTAATTTGGGGCCTTTGTGTAGAGAGATAGGGGCATATTCATGTCATCGGAGAGACAGACAGTGAGAGCGAAGACATTGTTAGTATTTTCCTTTTACTTGGGTGATATTAAGTGTCTTGTGTTTCATTCATTCATTCAGTGATACGATACAATAAGCAATGTCACTACAAGTTCACTTCCACCCCTCGCTATTTACAGAGAGAATGAGAAAGAAAGACAGTGAGGGAGAACTAAAAGCAACAGATGGAGGGGAGTAGCCTGAGGTCATATAAAGGGCTGGATGAAGTTTTGTATGTGTGTACACCTCTCTCTCTCTCTCTCTCTCTCACACACACACACACACACACACAAACACACACACACTCACACTATCTCTCTTTTTCTCTCCCGGGTCCGGCTGAGCTCACTCAACAAAGCCATCAAGCTCATGGTGAAGGAAGACACAAAATCAGGTGTCAAAGGGAGCATTCACGCAGGTCTGAATATGAGATCACGCACACACACACACACACACACACACACACACACACACACACACACACACACACACACACACACACACAGACACACTGAAAAGACAGCATGTCCCCTTTTTCATCAAGGCCATTGTACATTTACTGTGAGACAGAGAGAATGAAGAGACAGAGAGAGAGAGAGAGAGAGAGAGAGAGAGAGAGCCCGAGGTGCAGATTTAGACGTGTTTTATTGTGTGACACATATTGTCTCGCCAGACTCATTCAGGAGCATTTCTGCACTCTTCAGCGCAGAGACGAATCCGCGTTCATGCTGAAAAGGCTGTTTAATGCCTTGACTGACTCAAACTAAGGAATTTCTTACACACTGTGCGTCCATACAACCTTTTTACCTGCCTATTACACGTGTCATTATACCGTTATAACATAGTTATGTCATGTGGAAGTTCTCATTACAAAAAGTTGGATTGTTTATTAAAAACAATTATTTAAAAAAAATTAATTATTTTTTAAAAAGTAATATTTTATATCAATTATTTTCTAAAAGTGTTTTGCTATGCAGTTTGGAGTTGGTTTTAGTGAAACCATCGTTTCTCCATTGTGAATTATAATGATGTATGGTGGTCTTTAACAGAGTCTGATGCTCATTACTGAAGGTGTCAAACGTTAATTATTCTTTTTGATAGTTCAGGGTTCAATGTAGAGTCTGACACTGGGTGGTAAATGAATTGAGAATCTGTTTTTTAATGGAGAATGCTAGTGTTTCGCTGGGATGCATGGTATTTAAAAAAAAAATTGTGTATGATATTTTATATTGTAATAGTTTAGAAGATTGGTGTTTACTACCATGAATATTGGTATTAAATTACTTTAAGCGACCATGGTGTTTAATGGTGAATGAGTCACTTTGATTGTAAATTATGTTGTTTGATGGTGGATGTTGTAGTCTAACAATAAATTATGGTGTTTGATGGTGAATGATGGTGTTTGATATAAATGATGGTGTTTGATGGTAAATATCGGAGTTTAATGATGAGTGATGGTATTGATGAATGTTGGAATTTAATGATGAATCATGGTAAATGATGGTGTTTGGTGGTGAATGATGGTGTTTGATGTTGAATGTTGGAGCCTGATGATAATGTTTAATGGTGAGTGATGGTGTTTGATGAGAAATTTTAGTGCTTGATGGTGAATGTTTATGTTTGATGGTAAATTTGAGGTTTAAAAATGGATGTGTTTAACACTGATGTTTGCTGATGAATGTTGGTATTTATTCTTATTTTATTTATCCTCACTAGGTAAAGGGTAAGTGTTGGTTTTCCTGAAATCTGAAATAAAAGAATGCAAAACAGCAGCAGATGTATGAGAAAGCTTTTATTACAGCACACTGACACACTGGTGAAACTGATAGTGTGGTATTTAAAGTATATAATTAAAGCGACCTTGTACTGAATGTGTGTTTTAGAGGAAAAGATGATACTAAAGCATTCCAAGGGTTTTCAAGTAGCCACTCTTCCGGTTCTGTGGCTCGCTCTCTCTCTTTCTTTCTCTCTCTCTTTCTCTCTCTCTTTCTCTCTGGAGATTGGCAGGAGGTTTGGGACCAGTGCCAGCCAGCCAGTCTGCCCACACAATGGGCGATCCCGTAAAACAATACAGCAGTAGGAACAAGGCCCAATTCAGAGCAGAGATACAGGATCCCCCTCCTTCACACTACACACACACACATACAGACAGACAGTCTGACAGACACACACAACAACAACACAAATGATAACCTGTGCATCTTGTTGAATATGTTCATCTTTAGTGTAAGATATACATGTTCAGTTGACTTTTTTTAATTTTTAACAAATGAACAAACACCCCCTTCCACACAAACACACACACACACACACACACACACACACACACGCACGCACACGCACACATGCACACACAGCCTGTCTGTCTGTCTAGGGAGTGTATCATCAATGAGTAAATAGTGTATGTGTGTGTGTGTGTGTGTGTGTGTGTGTGTGTGTGTGTGTGTGTGTGTGTGTGTGTGTGTGTGTGTGTGTGTGTGTGTGTGTGTGTGTGCAGTTTTCCAGTGAAACCTTTAAGCTAATAATAATGGAGACAAGGTCAATAAAAAGAGTTTCGAGGAAGTGTGCCATTCTTAAATACACACACATACACACACACACACACACACACACACACACACACACACACATGCACACACACACACACTACCTTTTCTCCCAGGTCGACATGCACCATACAAGTTATCCGGAAGTGATGGAAGTATTAATCACATTTATAGGTCAAATTAATTTTGACAGATTGTCAGTTTAACTGAGTGATTGTTTGGTTAAACCAAATTAGCTGTAAAATAAGGTCTTAATTGTGTTGTGTTTTTGTTTTCAATGTAGAGCAGTTCAGATACATTAAATGTTTCATTCAGTATTATTTTTTTCATGGGTAAAATTATGAATGTATTTTTTACAAATGGTTAATTTGTACAGTGGCGGTGGTGGCCTGGGGCGGTGTGGTTCAACGTGTTACGGCTCCGCCTTACTGATCAGAAGGTTGATGGTTTGAGCACCAGCGCCGCCAGGTTGCTGCTGCTGGGCCCTTGAGCAAGACCCTTAACCCTGTCTGCTTCAGGGGTGCCATAAAATGGTTGACCCTGTGCTCTGACCTCGACCTACTTACAAAGCTGGAATATGTGAAGAATAAAGAATTTCCCTGTGCAATAATGTATATGTGACAAATCAGGGAGGAATTGTATGTTAATCTTAAATTAGCGTTATCCACTTATTGTCTATTCTGCATTATCCTGTATACAGCGTTGTGGCGAGGTGGGGCATTTGGGGGCGAGGGGGGTGATCGTTTGGGCTCGAGTCTATCCCAGGAGACTTTGGGCACAAGGCAGGGGTGACGACCTATGACAGAATATCATTATTCATTACAATAAATTTCGTTAAGTGTCTTTCGTCAAGACTTCTACAAGTAATAACCAGTTAATATATTTTATTATATATATATATATATATATATATATATATATATATATATATATATATATATATATATATATATATATATATATATATATATATTCTATTATTATAAATTACACTTGAGTGCTTTTTAGCTTCATTTTAATAAGAATTTATATCCAGTTTATGACATGGAATAGTATTATGTTATAGTAATCGTGTAGTACAGTATTAGTGAATTGTTTAGGTCATGTTAGCCCATAGTGTAATAAACTTGGAGTCACTAGATGCTATCTAGATGTTACAGGTATAACATTTATTGTATACACTGCATGTTTACACTAATAAATGAGAATGTGAATTCAGAACTGTAATCTCACCTGCTCAAAAAAAAATCACATCAAAGTCAAAAAAGTCTTATCAAAGTGATAATAATGTTTTTAGCTGTCATTGTCACATAACAGATCACCAATTATTAACTAAGTGCTGAACAAAGAACAATACCTTCATTTACACCTAATATATTTTTCTTAATAAATATTATACCCTCATATAAACCCTCATCATGGGTGAGCTTGAGAGATCACTGTTTTCCAGTCTTCAGCTGTTCAGGTTGTCCATGAAATATATCCTTAATCCAGTTCTTTGCAAAAATGAGTGGAACTTGATGTTGTCTGGTGCTGTTGTTGCTCGTCCACCTCAACATAAAGTGTCATATGTTGTGTATGCTGAGATACTTTTCAGCTCACCACCGCTGATATGACTGCTTATTTGAGTTGCTATATCCTTCCTGGCAGTTCAACCTAATCAGGATATTTTCCTCTCATCTCTCTTTGCCTGTTTTTTGTTTGTTTTTTTCCTCACTCTATTCTGAGTAAACTCCGTTGACTATTTAAAATTCCCAGGAGATCAGCAGCTTCTGAGTTGCTTAAACCAGCCCATCTGGTAACAACATCCATGTCATGATCAAGGTCACAGACAGAAATGACACTTTCTACTTTTCTAATCAAATTTTCTCGTTTTAATCTAATTTTCATTCTAATGTTTGGTTTAAACATTAACCAGAGTTTCATATACCATATTATGTTCATATTACAAGTCACATTGCTCAATTCCGATTTTTTGGTCAGATCAGTTTTGGATGTCTTGACGATCCACATTCATTCAACTGCAAGTGACTTTTTCTGATTCTAATGCAAAACATCTGTTATCTGAAATGGCACACATGGATACATCGATGCATTGGTTTCAAACAATCGATGAGATTGTAGTAAAAATACATTTGGAATTTTGCTCTGAAAGATGACATGTAGTTAGTCAGCTGTGTTTGCTGAGGTTTAGAAGTAGAAAGAAAGCCAGATGCCTCACCTTAGCTGTTAGATCAGCTATTGCTAAATTCCTGTGCTGCCGATGCTGACGGACATCATATATGTGTCACATTCTGTATTTACATTCATAATGTAAATGTAGCCATAGATTTTTTGCACTATAACTTCCTGAATGTGCAGGTGTACAGGTGACCCCGATAAACTGCACAGGAAGTCAAAAATGAGTGCATAAATAATCAGCACTGTGAATATATATTTATATATATAAACATTCGATTCAACATTCAATTCAATAACTATATATGGGAATATAACCAAATGAAAAGTATATCATAATATCATTGTCTGAAAAAAACATCTTTAAAACTTTTCATTTGAGCAGAACAAATACCATTTGTACTTTTGAATTTGAGTTGTCGTTATAGTGTATGTATTGCTGTTCTGTTACAGATCAGATCCAAATCCAACCTGAAGAAAGCAGCACAAGATAGAGTATCAGCAGTACCATCACTAACACTAACTCAGGCAATCTCTTTTGTTGTTTTGTGTGGTTTCTAACCTGTTTTTGCATGTATCATGCATGTTACACAATGTGATCTGTGTAACCAATCAGCAACCAACAGTACAAACAGCTTTACCAGTGACACATTTGTAAACAGATACTAGAAAAACACAGTTCCAGAAGTATCACAGTGCCAAAAGTTCAGAATGGTCATGCTACGCACTACATCTTTCAGTGGGTGTGTCTAATATTTGTAAATGAAGATCAACAATGAGAAGCCATAAGACAAAGCTAACAGTAAAAAAAAAAATTAAAGATGTCCTTCCAAAGATGTCTAGCAACATTAAAGATGTCTAGCAACAGAGAGTGATGAAATTCATACACAAAAGTAGTGAACAAAAAGGAGACATGAAAAGTCTTGAAATAAGATTCAATGGACAGAAGAGACAGATAGTAGCAGAGACCGGACTTAATGAGTAGATCAGACTGAAAAGTCTGATGGTCAGTTAAAAGGCAAATCCCCCAGATGGCCAGTTTGGACACCCACAGGGGTGGGGCTGAATGAAACCAAATTTTCCTGTTGTGTAAGAGAAGAGAGAAAATTCCCTGGAATTCCAGAACGTTACTTCCTTCTGCTGGCTGTCACCTGAGCTCCCAGTTCCTGAAAGCAAGCTCACACATACACATTTGCACGAGGGGAAAGCGGGGGAGGACAGAGCTATAGAGGGAAGAATAGAACAAGGAAGAGAATTAAAAAAAACAAATGTCCTGACATACAGACATTACATTTTTCTTTTGACTTGTCCACCCACCTAGCTTCACATTCTCATTCTGTCACTCGAATTCCTATGCATTCAACCTCATCCATCCTTCACTCGAACAGCTCATTAACATTCACTAACCTGTTTATATTCATTCTTTAACAGGGTTGAGATCAGTTGAGATCAAAATCCAACTGTCTGAGAGACTAACCCAACACCTACCCACACATTAATAAAAATGTCAGTGGAAGGATAATAAAATAGTTACCTGAAGTAACTACTATCCATAACACAGGTCCATTAAATATCTTACTGCAAAGGTGAACATTTAATCTATCTGTATATAACATTTGTACAGCATGACATTTTGCTTGTGCCTGTTAACAGAGTTAGAATTTTTCAAAACGAGGAAGCATTCCACGCAATGCATCATACACCCCATCCATCCTACCCCATCCCTTCCCCCACCCACCCACACATACACACACACACTTTTTGCGAACCGTAACCTGAATCTTGGTCAGCCACCCGCACTCTGACTCTCACCTCTGTGCCCGTCTCCATGGCGTCAGGCCGATGTGTGTTAGCAGGGTCACACACACGGTTGGCACTTTGTATCCGTTAGCAAGGGTTTTGTATCCGCTCAGGACCCTGAGCAACAGCGCTAAATACTCCTGTTACCCTCAGGAGTTGTGAGGCCCGAGGGACATGCTCAAGAAGTGAGTGCGTGCGAGTGTGTGTGTGTGTTGAGTTTATCTCAAGCCCCCTATTAAGAGAAAAGGTGCATCCAGGCCAGGTGGTCAGGTGGGGTGGGAGACCATCCACACAGATGGTCATACACACAAACACACAATCCTACCTTTCATGTGCGACTGTCCAGTGGGCGCTCAAGTGCAGAAGAGCAAGGTGGAGGAGGGGCTACAGGGGCAAAGGGGTGTGTGCTGGGAGGGCAGAGAGGGGCAAGGGGCATTTCCATCTGAATGAACACAGCCGACCCCTGCAACTCTGGCCACCTGGGCACTTCCCAGGTATTGAGGGACTAACTACACAAACACACACACACACACACACACACACACACACACACACACACACACACACACACACAACCTGTTCAGGATTTGCCTTGGAGGTACTATATACTCTTGTTTAAATATAAAGGCATGAATGAACAAGAGTCATATGTTCACAGTATATGTATACTGTCTTGTATGTTCTTGTATTTGTTTTCAGAAATCCATGTTTAAATTTTCTACTTTAAAAATGTACTTGCTAATACAAGGCCAGGCTAATACAAGTACTTGCTAATGCAATGCATTAGCCTAATAACTTGCTAATTTGTTAAAACCCCCACTGTCAAAATCTTTGCTTTGGATCACTATGAGTTAAAAACAGGCCCTGCCTTGGATCTGACACGCTCTGACAACATTAGCTACAGCACAGCATCATACTCAAGTACTCAAGGCAGAGCTAAGCCAAAATTACCTTAATACAGACACCATGACTGACCACAGATAGGCTTATAGAAACACACAATGCACGTCCAAGTCATAACAGATCCCTGCCCATTTTCAAAAAGTTTTTAAAAATTGTAGCCCTTGCTGGTAAACTATGGATCACTGCAGGTCACAACATCACACTCATGTAAGCCACAATCTTACCACATAACTAGACAAAGCTGTGGGAAAGTGGAAACTGGGCTTTAGTTACCTGGCTAGCTAGGAAGCTAATTTTATCTACATCTGTTAAGCACCAGAAAACAGCTACTTCTACTTCAAACTGATAAATTAGCAAACTTTAGTAAATAATCTAACCACACCAACCCCCAACACCCAACACACAAATAAATTAATAAACAAACAAACAAACAAATGTGTGCTAAAAGTAGGCATGTGTTAACACTAAGTGTTACCTAAAAGATACCTTTTTGGTTAAGATGGAGTTAGAATATAACTATAAATTAGCATATGTATATTTAAATGGCAGAAAAAAAATAACTGGGTGTTAGAAACACATACCCGCACACAACCACATGCAGTCAGAATAGAGGTCTCAAAACAGAAACAACAGGCTGTCCAAAAGCACTCATGGGACACTTTCAGTATTCAATCAATCAACCCTTTACAGCTACTCTAACTTGCGCCACTCACACACACACACACACACACACACACACACACACACACACACACACACACACACACACACACACACACACACATTCATGTGAGGACCTTGAATTTCATTGCAACCTTAATCTTATCAATCAAAAAATATATATTTGGGTCCTTAGTGTTTTAAACAAAAAACAAGTTATTAAAAAATCTGTTTTCCTAATGCGGACCAGTCAAATGTCCCCACAATTCCATACTGTCAAATATCCCAAAACCTGAACAAACTATTGGTCCTATTAATATATTTAAATAAGCCTTGCCTGAAGCACCCACATACACACAAAAAAAATAGCTGTGCAAAAATAAGTAGGAAACCATGAGCAAACAATGACCACACACACATACACACACACACACACACACACACACACACACACACACACATGCATCACAACCCATCATAGACATTAGCACTGTGGTTTGAGTAACTAAACACTCCAGGGACGGTGGCTATAGAATTACGACAATTGACTCTGCATTCTTACCTAAAGTGAGCCTAAAATGGCAGCAAGGGCCTTTTTAAGGGCCCTTATACCACACAAATACACACACACACACACACAAATGCTTAACACACTTTACCACCCACATTTAGCTTTGCTTTAATTGAATCCCATTGATTTTCGGAGGTGTATTACAGCTCCCTCATGGCCATGTGAACTACAGACACACAGAGAGCTCCATTTGTTTTGTTACAAAATCCACCACAGCTAGCAGAAAGACTGATCTGGATATCGAATAATGATGGGAGTGCAAGGATGACTATGCAGCACACTTTCATTCATCATCCCTACAGCATAGTCAACATCATCTCTCACAAAGTCAACATAAAGTTTTAGATGATTTAACATTACATGCTTGGGCTGAACTGAACAAAAGTAATATTTAAACTAGAAAAAGGATGCCATACTTTCATTATTATTTTTAAATAAACAAGTTAAACAAACTTTTACTATGTCCTCAACTCCTCGTAGATAGTTAATATGTTTACATCATGAAAAGAAAAATTGAGATTGTCTTGTACTGAGATCAGCAATCTTCCTCATTAAGTGTCATTAAGTGGACAAAAGCGATTCAAATAATTGTTTCCTCGTTTTATTTAAACCATACAAGCAAAGAAACGTTAAGCTAAGTGATCTTAAAGTGAGGTCAAGACAAATCAACCTTGCATTGCTAAAGTTATTATTATTATTATTATTCACAGTAGTAGTAGTAGTAGTAGTTAGTTAGTTAGACAGATAGTTATGCAGATAGTTTACCTAGCTATTTGAATCAAACTGGTTTAAACCAAACCTTATTTACATTACAATTACCAAGTTAGTCTATAAATAAAATCAACTTGATTATTAATGTAAAACTTGAGCAAATGAAAAAAATTATAATAATAAATAAAAACTATTCAATAATAGCTTTAGTAAGTGTATTTTTATACACAATTAAGCAATTACTATAATATTGAGCTGGATTGAATATATAGAAATATATAAAAACAAATCCCTACTGAGCAAATTAATATTTTATTCTGGTAAAAATAATCTCTAGCTGCAAAAAGTTTGAGAAGCACTTTGTTTGGCAATACTGAGAAACTTGAGTGGGCAACTGGCAATGTGATCAGCAAACAGGCATAAACTAGACAAAAAGAAATCAGGGAAAGTAAAGCAAGCTGTGATCGAACCACTAATCAAGATACAATTAAAGAATGTTTGAACACAGTGTTAAAGTCAGACATTTTGCACAGTAACACAGAGGGTCATCAAAGGTATTAGTGTGACTGAAAACAGGTGAGTACCATTCATAAAAAGAAGACTAACTTATCTCAGAATCGGGGATTATGTCATTTTTGATCACTGAAGTTCAACGTATGGAACAAAAAATATTGATGCCTTTATGTTTATATTTTGCTGATAGCAAATCTATCCAACTAATTGTGGCTAGTAGGGGTGACTAGTTTTACATAAGTGTATCTAGTCAGTATTATATATTTAAAAAGCTAAGATATCTGTATGTTGACTAATCTAAATTATATACAGTATTTAAAGAATATACACTTAAAAGAAAATATATTTGCTTCATTGTTTACTGTTCATGTTGTAAGCAGACATTTACATTTTGTAATTTGTTATTTATTATTAGGTCTAATTCATGGAGAACTTTTCAGGCAATAATTCTGAAGTTAGTGTTTTATTTGTTTTTCCTGAAAGATATTTCTGAGGAGATATTCTGGGATGAGGGTATTTTAGCCAACAACTCAAGGAGGTGGCATCATTAGAGCACTATGATGTAAACTCTTCCTGGAATATTCTTTAACTGCATTGTGGCCTTGAAGTCTGCTGTCAGTAAAGGAGGTGTGGCCTAAAATGAGGTGTAAGGGAGGTATGGCCTTTCCTTCCTCAAAGCTAAGTCTAATCCTATTACGTTAGAACAAGTTGTACAATGAATCATCTTTTAAATGACAAGAAAACAGTTCTGAATTGCATCATAGCTAATCATTGCTTGCCTTATTTGTACATTCCTTTCATTAATCAACACCTGTATCATTTGACCTTGGAAGATCGATATGTTGTTCATCCCTAAACTCATTGTTCCATCGTGATCAGCTTTTCACAATGAAATCAAGTGCTGAAACTATGATCCTGATTCGTAATAAAATTATTCTGCTCTACTAGCTTATCACAAAACAGTGTGTGTTTGCTGCCTGTATGTGTTTTAGTTGCGGGGGTTGATCAAAACTTCACTGCTATTGCAAAATACTCCCGTTTAGTTCCCCTGTGATCTCAGCAAAGATTGCGTGAGATTTCACTGTTTCACCGTGGACATTTGCACACTTTCAAACACTAAGCATTAAACCCTGACCCACCTCTATTTTATCACATGTTAGTCGGAAACTGTACGAAACACCCCCACATCCCTGATTGACTTTTTAATGACATCCATACTGTTAGGCTTCCTGCATAAATATTCGAGCAATGAGGATGTGACGTGGATGAGGAGAAAGAGGACGACTTGTTCAAACGACCTGAAATGTTCAGCTGGGCAGAAAGTTTGGAAGGGGGGCGGGGGGATAGGATAAGAATGACAAAGATGCACAAAAAAAAAGACAGCAGTGAAAGGGGGACAGGATGAACGGGGGTGTCAATAGAATGACAGATCGAGCTTTCAGTTTGCCTCAGCCATCCACCATTATTGTGCAGTGCATTTTCCAAATATGTCATAGAGAGGGGGTTAAACATGTGTGTTTGAGAAAGAGAGAATTAAAGAAAGAGAAAGAGGGAGAAGAGAAGGAAAGAGAGAGAGAGAGAGAAGCAGAGTGTACGTGTGTATTTATGAATGTGTGTGTGCGTTGAGAACATGCCCGTAAGGCAGCATAGTCCGGGTGATGCAGAGTTCAGAAATGCAGTGCTAACCCAGCGTATGTGGCCTCTCTCTTTCTCTCTCTCTCAAACTCTCTCTCTCCTTCACACACTCACACATCTGAGAAAATCTGACATTATAGCTAGTTTGCTTTTTGTTTCCGTGTGTTTTTAAGAGGGAGACATTACTCTTTGAAATGAGTTCAGATAAAGAAAAGCATAAATTAAAGCTCAGTGACAGTAACACACACACACACACATCTGAGTGCAGTTCAACTTTATTTATCCAACTTCAGTAGGAATGTGGGACTTTTCGGTTTTGTGTCTCTGTGTATGGCGTCATGAGAGACAATTATTAAAAATCTATACTGTAGGAAAGAAAGAAAGAAAGAAAGAAAGAAAGAAAGAAAGAAAGAAAGAAAGAAAGAAAGAAAGAAAGAAAGAAAGAAAGAGAAAAAAAAGAAAGGAAGGAAAAATAAGCAACAAATGACTGTAGGATGTAATAGTGAGAGTGTGTTTATGTGTGTGTGTGTGTGTGTGTGTGTGTGTGTGTGTGTGTGTGTGTGTGTGTGTGTGTGAGTGAGAGAGAGAGAGAGAGAGAGAGAGATACTACTATAAGGCAGTTCTCCCCACCACTAGAACAAGCTGCAACAGGCCTGACCTAAATCTGCCCCTGCCTCTCTCTCTCTTTCTCTCTCGCTCCTCTAGGTGATCGCTCAACCTGGGGAGAGCTAGCATGGAAAAATGGATAAAATAAAAAGTCCCAGAAAATGATTAGGCAAAGTATAATGAGCAAGCATCACATAAGCAGATGAGTACGAAATGCACACAAAGAATCAACCAGCAAAACAAGGAAGAACAATGAAGCAAAATGTTACAATATGGAAACACACACATACACACACACACACACACACACACACACACACACAGAGAGAAAGAGAGAGAGAAAGTAAAGTTGAAACAGTTGCTGGAAACTCCTCGAGTGTTTATAGAACGACACAGCAGTTCGACTGTGATGTGTGTGTGTATACACACTCTTACCCCTGTGAACGGCAATGACAAAGAATTTACAAAGACTGCAATCACAACACACTTGGCTGCTGGTTGTGAGGGTGTGTGTGTGTGTGTGTGTGTGTGTGTATATTCGTGCATGTGCTTATGGATTGTCCTGGACCACTGGAGAGTAAATGGAAGCACAATAGAAACTTTTACCCCAAAATGAACGCTCTCTCTCTCTCTCTCGCTCGCTCGCTCGCTCACACACACGCCCTTTAACTCTCAGTCAGTTAGACTAAGTTCCTCCAAGAGCTGATTGTTTTGGTCAAAACATTCCCCAACCACCCCCTTCTACGCCACCCCCCCAACCTGTTTATCCAGTACACTTACTTTCACACACACACATACGCTGTCATGTACGTGTCAACGTCGCTCGACCGTTAGCGCCAAGCACCTGCTTTTTCCAGCTCGGTAGCCATGTAAAAGAATAGGAATGGGTTTAGCGAAGTATGGTAATTCAGCACGTTCTGAACATTCCGACATACCTCGGCTCGGTTGGAAGGAAGGATCCGCGTGGTTAGAACTAAAGTGCTGAAGAGAAAAATAACGAACTTTACGAAATTGTGGAATTCCAACAAAGCAATATGTAGCGAGATGTACAGATGGTTAGAACTAGCACTCAATGAGTTAAAGTTTGACTGATATTTGATCAAATTTATGAATAAAAGTGCAATTACCTGTTTGCCGGAGGTTGGTTACAATTCCTACTAATTGGAAATCTGGCTGATCGTTTATGTGTCTAGGAATCGTGTTTGTTGCTACATGCAGTGCGTTCTGCATATCATGACGCTGCTAGGATGTTAATAATTCTGTTAGCTTATTAGAACATCAACATGATCACCCTGGCCATTTTTCAGTTTAAACTCTGACATTAAAACCATTCGTGTTGTTCAGGTTTTTACCTAGAAAACCCACAAAAACCTTGTATATGACTAAACTGTGTTATAAATCCCTGCTACAAAGCCCACTTATGTATCTGACTCATCAGTAAAGCAGTCTAATAATGTCAGTGACTCAAATATAGAGGAAGAAATTGGAGCATGGTTTGTGACTCGCTTGCTAAGACTCGCAAGCAGCTGACTCAAGTTAATTCTCTAAAAAAAAAAAATTTTTTTATTATTTAAAAGTTCTTCACTTTTCATGTCCCATGGTCTGTAGGGTAAGCAAGAGTAATTACTGCTCAACAACAAACAACGACTTTTGTATTAGGATTCTAAAGAGAAAGAGCGTGTCATTGTTTTTTTAATAATAATAATAATAACCGGACCTGTAGCATGGTGACATTGGTGACATTGGTGACATGGTGATTACCACTATTGCCTCACCCTTCCTGCCTTGGCTCTATTTTTATGAAGTTTGCATGTTCTCCGCATGCTCAGTCGGTTTACTCCAGGTAGTTCGGTGTCTTCCCATGGTCCAAAGACATGCAGATTAGGCAAATCGCCATTCCCAAATTGCTGTGTATATGTCCTGTCCTGTGTACATTGGCACCCTCTCCACCCCGCCTTGTTTCCAAGTCTCCTAGGATAGGCTGCAGGCCCCCTTCGACACTATACAGGATAAGCAGTATAGAAGATGAATGAATGAGACCTGGAGCGGGTGAAAGTCGGTCCAAATCAAACTGTTGCTCAATGTATTTCACAGGAACAAATTAGAAGAAGAAGAAAAAAATCTATGAAGTATAAAATGAGTGTTCAAGTCAAACCGGGACTTGTGCTTTGAACTTTCTTGTGAATTAAGGCATAAAACAGATTAGCATTTACAGAAGACATCAAACGCACCATGGTGATGAGATTCTAAGCTGCAATAAACGTTTGAAAGGTGCAAATATTTTAAAGAAGCCCATTTGTCCATGAATGATGATCCTGGCCAGGGTGGCTCAGAGCCCACTGCAGTCGTCCCTATGAACATTCAGTGAGTGGAACGCATGATCCTTGAAAATCGATGGATAATTTGTCACCACCAGGAACTGAGAACACAATAATTTCAGGAACTCGACTGGGAGTTACTGCCATATCTCCTGTACAGTCCTGACCTGGCTTCAAGCCATTTCCACATGTTTGGGCCATTAAAGGAGTTCCTGGGAGATTTTGGACTTGCAGCACTTGGTGCAACTTTCTTCCTTGACCCTGGAATAAGTGCATTAGTGTAACTCACTGTGATTGATACTGTAGGTCTCTCTCTTTCCTGCAGCCAGTTCTGCTCTGTTGGACTCTGTGGGTGTTTATGGCAACGCCTTTTACATAACTGTTGAGCCACTTTATAATTAATGTTCTACATTTGTGCTGGATGTTGTTAAAAATCATTTAACATTTGATTTAACAAGGAGTAAAACAGAAAGCAAAAGGAAATGTGAGTTTTTTATTACTTGTTTTTCTACATTTTGCAACATTGCAACACTCAATTTGCTATTACTAAGAATGTTGACAATGCCACTCACACACTGAATAACACTTTTTGGGCAAACAACATATCTCATGCTAATTTAAAGAAATGCCACCTTCTTGCCTTAGATGTTAATAAATGTAGATATCATCTGAATTATATGTGCATTGAATAAGATGTCGGTGTTACGGTAATAGGTTTTTGAATTTCTTAACCTTGACACTGAGTTTATTCTTGATTAGACTGAGAAATATAATAAACTGCCATCTCAAGCCCCGATTAACTAAAATTCCAAATAACTCTTGTGCCAGCACTGGAATAGCCTTGTGCACTTGTGTGCTTTTGATGTTGGCCAATATGGTGACCTTATGAAATTGAGATTATTTATTTATTTATTTATTTATTGGCCAGGCAATGCATTTTTGATGAATAAATTAATGTTTGTTTGATACTAATGTGTATTTTGAAGTTTTAAGCAGAATACCAAAAACTGCATAGTCATTAATGCAAATATACAAACAAACAAACAAACAAAAGCAGCACATACTGTATGTGTGCAATGGTGTTTTTGTTTTCAGAAATACGATAGATGCCGCATTGCTGGTTTATCAGTTTATAGTGCTCTAGTAACTGGCGGATCAGTTTACTGTTTGTGACTATTTGTGGGTTTCCAGTTTAGTCGTGCTAAATGATCACAATCTCACTTTACACCTTTTTAAATAATTAGAGCTCAAAGTCAAAAATTATCTCAAACTGGTTTCTTGAACATGACAGTGAGTTCACTGTACTCCACGGTCACCAGATCTCCATCCAGTAGAGCACCTTTGGGATGGGGTCAAACTGGAGATTCATTTCATGGATGTATAGTCGACAAATCTTCAGCAACTGCCCGATGCTATCATGTTTAAATATTCCTTACGTATTGTTAAAGGAATGTTTCCAGCACCTTGTTCTGAAGACAAAAGTGGGTTCAACACAGTATTAGCAAGGTGTACCCAATGGGCCGTTGTGTGTGTGTGTGTGTGTGTGTGTGTGTGTGTGTGTGTGTGTGTGTGTGTGTGTGTGTGTGTGTGTGTGTGTGTGAGAACAACCAACAGCCTTAGCCTGCCACATGTTCAGATATTCTTAAGGTGTTTAAGGTTTTTGACCTGGGTTATTACAGGTCTACACGCCCACATATTTTTTGCCTTCCTAATGTGTAAAACAATAGCAATTGGTAACAAATTTTTCGCTTACGATCATCTACGCTTCACTGACTTTAATGTGACTGCTACACACATGATCCAAGCAAACAAGGAGTCCTACCTATTGTAACAAGGGCACACAGGCAGGAAGTATTACCTGGGACAGGTGTCCTTGACCTCTAGAACCAAACCCAGCATCTATCTGGAGTAATCATAATAATGGAGAAAAAAAATATCTTGTAAACTGTTGGCATTTACACAACAAAATGTGGTATTGATGTAAAGTCAGCTTGTTTGAGAGAAAAAAAAGCTCATGAGTTTGTATGAATTAACATACAGTACTATGCAATGATCCTGAGCTCCTCATTTATTCACATTAAAATATATAGATTCAATTAAAGAAATGGGAACATGTTTTATTGCGATAGACTGCAGAATGCCTAAAGATACAATAACAAAGAAATCGGTGTTTATGTAACAACCTCAGCAGCAATCTCATTTCCCCTCTTGTTTATCCCAACCACCCATCATTCATCATCACCAGTCTACTAATCGCTGACCTGATCTACATCTGTCATCATCTACACCTGTTTCTCACTGGTTGATTCATAGGTCATTGTATGTCTTAACAAACAAAAAACATTCCTCTGAAACTGGTCAGGTATAGGGACTGGACTAAAAATGGACTGAGACAAAAACTTGCCAAATATGAGAGTCTTCCAGGAAGCCTTGAGAACTATTCCTCAAGACTTCGTTAAAATACAAGACAGTCTAGTTCTTTGGAAGCAAAATAAGAAGAAATGTGAAGTGAGATGAGACTTTCTAACTACACTTTGGATCTTTTTCATTTGGATCTTGTTTCATACATAAGCTTCTGCAATTTTATTTATAGGTTTTGTAGTCATGTATAAATCTTTACAATTAAGACATTTAAAATTGCTTTAGGGCTCCCATCTGGTGCAGCAGAAAAGCTTTCCTGCTATTATCCAGAGATCATGAGTTCAAATCCCAAAGATGCCACAGAAATTCGTGTGGGAGACCAAGACAGCAGAACTGGCCATGGTTCTCCCTCATCAATTGCAGTGGCCATTAGAATTAGATATTCTTCTGCATCTGTAAGCCTATGCATGCTTTCCTATGCCTTCCTGTAATGCAGCATGAGCAGAAGTTCGAGAAGATGATATTGGCTTGCTTCATGTCCCTCTGAGGGAGTACATGTTAGGCTTTACCCTTCCAGATAGCTAGCTGTTATACCATACGATAGCTTTTTTCCACATTTAATTAACATTTTATCCTTTTCATCTCTATGAATTTTGCCTTTTATGAAGTTATGGCATCATTAAATGAAAATCGGTTGTTTGGCATACATCAAAAGACGCATGTTAGTAAAGAAAATCAACATTATCGACACTACTGTGAATCTGGCGTGGACTTTTACTTCGATCTGCTCTGCAGAAACATCTACACACTTCTTTACTTTATACTGTAAGTTACATTGATAAATGGGGCTCACTGTTACTAATTTAGCCATGCTACAATGATGACAAATTGCCTCCCATTCAAACAGTCTTTACCATTCAGACTCGCAGAGAGAGACAGTGCAGAACTACATTCCATAAAATTTCTCCTCCCTCTCTCTCTCTCTCTTTCTCTCTCTTTCTCTCTCTCTCTCTCTCTCTCTCAGTCTCACATGTGCATCTATCAGTGTAACTTTAGCTCACCAAAGTGGAAATCCAGGAAACAGACACAGGTTCCACTGGACTCTCCACCTTCTACACAAACACAGGTAGACAATTCCCAGGAGTCTAGACGGTAGACAGACAAATACGGAGCGTCTTTTTTTTTGCATCTAAAAAGCAAATAGAGTGCCACATACAGTAATTATCATCCATCCCTACGTCTTGAACAGGATATATTATAATGGTTAATGAATATTAGTTGAATTTTTTTTTTTTACTTTTTGAAAAGTTATTTCAGGCTAGGTTTATTTAACTTGGTAGCTAGCAAAGTATGATAAATGTAAGAACTTGGGTTTAAAACTGTAGGAAAGCCTGCTTAAAAGCCAAAAACTATGATGTCACACCGTACCACGAGAGTAGCATGTACATGTGCATGTGCGTGTGTGGCTGCTTCGTGAAAGTTTTTCTTTTGTTTATGTGTTTAAAGACAATCCCCTGTATGTGACTGACTAACCACATGAAGCAATTTATGCTAACTGCATACAATCTATTCCCATTGTCCATTTTCCCTAATCAGAGTACATCTTGTCATTACTTCACCAACTCAACCAGTGTGTCCTAGAGCTGTAGCTTCCTTATGAAATGCTGTACCTTCTCAGACATCATGTCAGCTGGCTGGTGTTTAAGATTAAGAAAAACTACAGAATAAGTCAGATCATGTTGAAGTTAAAGGGGACCTATATGCAAAATTAACTTTTTTGCTTTGTTTTTTATGGTTTGTTGTGCATGTGTTGTTGTTTTTTTAAATGGAGGGGGGGAAATCCTGCTTTTTCAAATTTCTTTCCTGGCTGGGGCTTATACAAGCCAATTAGAATTTCTTCCTATTGTGACCTCATATATAAGAAAAGCCCCATCCCTGTGGATGGGTGTGGCACAAGAGTAGCTCATTTACATAGATACTGAGACTGCACTTTCGAAGGAGGAGTGAACTAAAGTTTGAGGTATGAAAGAAATGCATTGTCTGAGGGGTATTTAAGCCAGAGCATTAACAAACACTCTTTGAAGGAGCTCTGAGACCTGTGTTAACTTGTCAAAGAAATAGTAAAATATGGGACCGTTAAGGGTGAATTCTGAACATTAGAGAATATTTCTAAAATTGTCTTAGGTGTGTGCTGTGTTAGCAAATTTTTTAGATTTTATAAAGAATTTTTTTTAAGAAAAAGTATCATTATTTCAATTATTATTTCACATTTTACCTAGATGGCTAGCAAACTCATTTAACACCAGCCAGCCAGCAGATAGGATAGTCTGAGAAGGTACAGTATTTCTTAAGGAAGCTATACAGCTCTATGACAAACTGGTTAAGCTGGTGAAGTAATAACAGGATGTACTTTGATTAGGGAATATGGACAAATGAGAATAGATTTCATACAGTTAGCATAAATTGCTTCATGTGGTTAGCCATGGTTTAAAGTCAGTCACATACAGAAGGTGGCAAACTCAAAAGCTTGTGCATAGAGTATATGAATGTCAGTGACATTCTTCGAAGCCTTCAAGGCATGCCCACCCATTAATTTGCATATAATGTATCTCAATTAGGCACCTAAATGACACATCTAAAATGACTGTGAGTAGGTTGTGATTTTCTACTTTCTTCACTGCGTAATGAATCGCGCTGACACGTCCTTCAACAATTCACACTAAAAACTTTTTGTAGGTTATAGGCAGAATATCACTTTAATTTAACAACTTCATGCTACCGCCGATTACATTTTCCACACCGCAATGAGAGCATTAGAGCTCGAGAATAAACACCTTGAGGTTTTCTCATCTCTGTTCATAAATCATTTCAGTGTCACGGCAGCAACTAACCAGACCAGATTTAGTGCTTCTATAGAGGAAAAAAAAAAAGACAAAGTCAACCTCCTCCCAATCCATCCTAACCTGAGGTGTCAAGTGGCTGATGGAGGAACCACACTGAAAGCATGTGCAGTAAACCACACTAAGAAACGATCGTGAGTAGACACCGTCAGTGTTTGGCTTTAATGTGGTGTAACAGGTATGAAGGCATGCTTTAGTTCTACTTAAGGGACAAGCGAGCCTGCCAGACCTATCTGTTCCAACACATGGGGAAACTCGTGCCAAGATTCTGTCTTGACACAGTACGTGAACAGGGGGTCCATATGAAGATAATACTGAAGCCAGAAGCTAAGGTGAGTGAATATGCAACATCACCAGCATTTCCTAAAGTCAGGAGAGAGAAAGAAGAGACATGTCACTATTACAGAGGGTTACATGTCAGACCTATGCAAAGCAGGGGAATGAAGAGAGCTGACAGTTACGCCTCAGGCTTTAAAAAGCCCTGTGTCCGTTAGAAGAAAATGCCCTGAGACACACCCACCCACACACACACAGCCCTGCATGCTCGCACACACACAAACACACACCAAACTTTTTGGTTCTTATGTTAATTTAATAGCAAATGTAACTAAAGCAGCTTTCGTCTCTATCCCAGTTCTTGAGCTCTCTCTTCCCCCTCTCTCCCTGCTTCCCTCTGACACACACCTTTCATCAGTCCTCTCTATTTAGCAAAGTCCAACTCTCCAGAAAGTCTCACTAAAAGCTTAAAGCACCCTAGACCCCCTCCCTCCCCTCATGAACTCCATCTGTCACTCATGTCATTTATCTGAACGCCCCGCTCTCTTGCTCACTTTGTGTGAACTACTGAACTGTGTGTGTGTGTGTGTGTGTGTGTGTGTGTGTGTGTGTGTGTGTGTGTGTGTGTGTGTGTGTGTGTGTGTGTGTGTGTGTTTATTGTAATATCCCACCTCCGTCCTCTTCCTTAGGTGAACCAATGAACTTTCTTCACAGTGCTATGCATATACACACACACACACACACACACACGCACACACACGCACACACACATGCACGCATTCATGCACATACACACAGATATACACTTGTATGTTTTTACATCCTTGTCACATGTAAACACATGACTTACGATGACTTAAAACAAAGAACTGAAACACTTATTTATGATTTGACAGTCTAATATTATAATGCAGCTTAATTAAATACAGGTTCTTTAGAATTGAGGGTGTGTACGAAGAACATGTCATGGTAGTTATCATTAATATGCAAAGCACTGTAAATAGTTACATCTGATGTAACAGGAGCTACAAGACTGATGCAGCTAGCAGATAACTAATGTCTATGTCTGTCTGAGCAAAACTCATATTTCATGCATTATTAATAATAATAATGCCATACAGACTTGTTTAGGATAAAGTATGATCTAAAAATTTGAATAAAAATGCAGTGTGCAGCAGAATGCTTTAACCTTATGGGGGTGGCCATCTTGGAATGTGCTTTTACCTAGGCAAAAGATTGCCCCCAAAAAGGTAGAAAAGCATTGGAAATCTTCAATAAATACTGATAGCAATGATGATGATATGTCTTATAGGAATAATTTCTAAATTCAGATCATTTATTCCATAATGAAATCAAGTACGCTGGCCACGGTCCGGGTTCGATTCCAGCCTCTGTGTTGTGTGTGTGGAGTTTCCATGTTCTCCCCGTGCTTGGTGGGTTTCATCACACAGTCCAAAGACATGCAGGTTTCCAAATTGCCCTTACTGTGTATATTCATGTGTGCACTGTGATGGAATCGCACCATGTGAGTTCTTGCAAACTACTAGCTCCAGTGCAAATCTATTTCAAATATATTTAAGATGTTTAAGGTCATATTATTGGTTAGAATTTTTTTAATCAATCAGTGTGTGTGTGTGTGTGTGTGTGTGTGTGTGTGTGTGTGTGTGTGTGTGTGTGTGTGTGTGTGTGTGTGTGTAAGACTGAGACACATCACTGATGAATTACGTATTCAGTTCCTTTATAATAGTACAGTGTCACCTCAGCATACAAATTTAAACCGTCCTGGAGTCGAGAGTTCTTCATATTGCGAAACATTTCGTATTGCAAAACACATTTTCCTACAAGAAATAATGTAAATGCAGATAATCCGTTCCAGCCACCCAAAATTATTGCCAATATTACCCATTTCTAACACAATAAATAGACATTGAGGCTCACTTAAGATTCCTTTAAGATACCTCTTGGCACCAGCTGCTTTAAAAACAAAACTGAAAGTGGATCCCTTTTCTTCTTGTCGTGCTTCTTGATAACATTCTTGGGGCCCATGGTGCTATGTCTTCACTAAATGTTCACAAAAAAAAAACACAAAAAAAAAAATATGTGAACTTGCTTTGCTCAGCTACCAGAAGTACATGCTAACGCAAGTACGCGTTACCCGCTAGGTCGATCATATGCTGAACATGCTTCGCGTTGAGTCAAATTTCAGTTCTTAAGGTGAAAATTTGCAAGGCGGGGCATTTATATGCCGAGGTACCACTGTATAAAAAATTTTCTTTTTTAAAAAGGAATTCAAAGCATCCACAGAAAAAAGTGTGTGTGTGTGTGTGTGTGTGTGTGTGTGTGTGTGTGTGTGTGTGTGTGTGTGTGTGTGTGTGTGTGTGCGTGTGTGTGTGTGTGTGCGTGTGTGCGTGTGTGTGTGCGTGTGTGTGTGTGTGTGCGCGCTTTCCTGGTCAACCCAGATCATCCAGAGCCCTGCAGCTACCTCGGCAGAAAGATAGAAAGAAAGAGAAAGAGAGATGTTTATCTGTTATCTGTCGTGTTGTGACAGGAGATTATGCTAAAGATTTACGATTGTTAAGAAGACAATGCCCAACATCAAATTTCTCAAGTGGCAAAATGGCCTCACATGCTGCTTCGAGCTCCCCACAACAGATTTCCAAGTGATAAGTGCTCAGTGTTGGGTGTAGCAACAACAGTCCCAGGGCTCGGAGTTTAAAAAAAAAAAAAAGAGTTCACATGGGGCGTTCTGTGAAGATATGCATACATTAGCACAGAGCTCCTAGTTGAGCGTGTGCCTTCATGCACCTTGGCCCTGTTAAAAATACCTAGCAATAAATCTTCTGCCTTGCTTTGAGGTGATTAAAGGGGTTATTTAAAAGTCTAATAAATGAGTTGGAAATTATAAATGATGAGTAATTGGTGTCAATTAGGGTTATTTCGGTTCCTGTGTTTGATTCTTTATTCACTTTACTAGAAGTACCAGGCGTGTTTTTGATTCATAATATGTGCAAGGTTTTTTTCTGTAAGGTTCATTAATGAAATCATTCCTTTGACCATGCATGCTCCGTACCAACGAGACAAAAATGTCAGACATGCCAAATAAAACCATGTATGACATTCACCCAGTGGCACCACTTGTCTTGATGGTTTAGATTTTTTCGATGTGTATGTGTATGTTTGTGTGTGTGTGTGTGTGTGTGTGTGTGTGTGTGTGTGTGTGTGTGTGTGTGTGTGTGTGTGTGTGTGTGTGTGTGTGTGTGTGTGTGGTAACACTATCAAGGCCTTGAGCAGAGCTCTGTGTTAAGTCTAATTAGACTACTTTCAAAGGGGCGTGGAAGCATGTTCCTTTTTTTGTGTGTGTGGGAAAACTAGTTAGACTATACGTGGCCATGCTTAAAATAGTTTAAAACAGTGGTGGTTTTATGCATGTACACAGCACCTGACTTACCTATAACCAAACCAATCCAACCAGCAGAGTAACCACTGATGTGGCTTATATTTGTTTCTTTTATGCCTTTATACCTGCATACAACCACATTTTCAATATAGGTATCTTCAGACCTCCAAGGAGGTTTCAGTCATGAATATCATGAGAATAATATGCAAATTTCGACAAAAGGAAGGTATTTGTTTAACCAAAGCATTTCCCCAGTTCCAGTATTTGTCTTGATCGTAGTCATAAGACATAAATCTGACTATTGATGGGTAAACATTGGATCCAAGGTAATTACCTAAGATCAGATTCCAGTAAGAGAAAGGAGGAAAAGTCATATTTTGGCAGTTGACCTTAATGACAGTTACAAAATGATGATTGCTTGTCTCTGCAACAGCAGCATGTAGTGGCATAACATGTTTATATGAGAAATGTCCAGCAGGCAAATAACCTTAACTTTCTTTACTCTCACTACAAATTCTGATTTTGTTATTAGGGGCAAGGAAAGGATGTTTACTTTGGGGACACTGCAATTTCATGCAGTGTATATATGACACATGCCCTGGCGTATCATGTTATGTCTGGGACATGGATTGAGTTTGTTTGTTAAGCATATCCAAAAGATCCTCAAGCCAAGACTTGAACACTTTGTCATGTTTCTAAAACCATTCTTGAATCATTTTTCTGTGTGCTAGGGAGCATTATCTTCCTGAATGAGGTCACTACCATCAGGGAATGCTGTTTTCTTGAAGAGGTGTACTACAAAAACACTCAGGTAGATGGTACGTGTCAAAGTAACATCCACATTCACATGAATGGCAGTACCCATGGTTTCCCAGCAGAACATTGTCCAAAGCATCACGTTGTTTCCGCTAGCTTGCCTTCTTCCCAAATTGGCTTGTCTTCTTCTGCTGGATTGCCTCCTTTCTGGTGCCATCTCATCCCCAGGTACACTCGCACTCAGTCTTCCACATGATATAAAATAAAATCTTATCCATTAGACCGAGCCACCTTCTTCCATTGCTCTGCAGTCCAGTTCTAATTCTGTAGGTGCTTTCAGTGACAAACACGGGTCAGCATGAGCACTCTAACTGATCTGTATCTTCACAACCCAATATGCACCAAGGTGCAATGTGCTGTGTGTCCTGACACACAGCATATCATAGCAGGAAATTGTGATACAGTAGCTCTTCTGTTCAGACCAAACAGGCTAGCCTTTGCCCCATGTGCATTAGTGATGACCCTTGTACTTGGAACCTTTTTGGTAGGTACTAACCACTGTATATCAGGAACCCCCCACATGACCTGGTGTTTTAGAAATGCTCTGACCCAGTCGTCTAGCGAACCTTGTAAAAGTCGCTCATATCCTTAAACTTACCCATTTTTTCTGCTTCTAACACATCATCGTCAACTTGCTTCCTAACCCACCCTTTTGACAGGTTCCACTGGAACAAAATAATAAATGTTGTCCACTTCACCTGTTGGTGACTAATTGGTTTACAAATAAACCTAAATATAAATACTCCATCCTTAATTAAGCAAAAAAGTACTAAATTTAGTGTTTGGTCCAGAAGTCTGAGAGCACTAGTAAACATGCTGCAATATACCACATCACTGTCAGTAGAAATAAAATAAATGAAGCCAAGCAACCATGATCAGGAGGGGCTTACTGCATATGTGCCAGTAAAAAAAATATTTTAAAAAACACTATACTGTTGGTAAGATCGGAAAGCTATCCCGCGTCAGATTACAGCGGAAACCCACAAAACCATGTCGCCACTATTAATTTCCCAGTGTCCAAACCTGATATTACGTGATTTAATATGCTAAAGAGTTTTCTATGAACATTTCTATAACTGCAATATATTTTAATTAGGACAGAAATGTCACCATCCCATAACCCTAACACCATTTCCTTAATGGAACGAGGAGACAAACCCCATGTCACTAACACTTTTCAGGTCATTTAGCACAGTAAGGAATCTTCCTTATTTGACTTGATTGTTTAAACTCACTTCCCCCCTCAAACTTCCACTTGCAGTCCATTTACAAGGCTGAACAAACTTCCCTTTTGAGAGCGGGAGTGTTTAATGTTCTTGGGTCTACATTTTCCAGGAGGCCTTTCGACGGTATAATCTATATAAAATGGTTGGATACAAAAAGGTGGCTTCTATATTCCTAAATAAGCTTTTTCGTGGTAAACTGAAAAAAAATATCCAGTAATGGTAGCACTTGGGATGGGAGTTGGTGACCGTTCCATAATTGATCATCGGTTTGAATAAACCAATCAATGATTGATTAATAATTGGTTTAACGCTTGCACTCACTGTGTTTTCCCGCCACCCCTCACTGTTACTACACCAGAGTACATTACACATACATGCATACATCAAGTACTTGCATAAGCATCTATTACTGAATTTATAAGCGTCACAAATATGACATAGCTGTCAAAGCAGAAGTACACTGTCATTGTAAGCCAACTAGTATTTATTATTGTACGCATGCTCCTTGTGAACGATTTTGCATATCACTCGCTTCCTGTTAAGAATTTCTTTCACTGGTGTTTTTTACTTGTTTTTATTTTTTTTTTTTTCTAAAACCAAAGTACACACCTCAGGTCTGTGTGCATGAGGTTTGCATGTTCTCCCCGTTCTTGATGAGTTTCCTCTTGGGTACTCCGGTTTCCTCCCACAGTCCAAAGACATGCATATTAGGCTACTTGGTGTCACAGTGTTAGAGAAGGTTTTAGGTAGGGTTCTTTATTTATCTACTACGTAGAAATAAGCTGTTTCACCCTTAATCTAATTTTTTTACCGTTATCGAGAAATGAAAATTTTGTGATTTCAAATTTAAATTTAAATTAGAAATCATATCCCATATGGTATATTATTTACATTTGCATTTACAGCATTTTAACCACCAGCATTGTAACACCCCTGTAAGTGTAAGTCAATAGAAATAGAAACCCCTTTAATAACAGAAGAAATTTACATACTGGAACACGATTATATCTGATGAACTAACTTTTACTTAGGTCATAAAAAGAGGTTCTCAGCCGTACACATTTCTTAAAACAACACGGCAAAACCAAGGCAGATTGAATTCCAGTGTAACAAAAAAATAATAATAATAACTGAGAAATAACAAATGCACACCCCTGCATTGTGTAGCTTCCCAGAATGAAAAGGATTTGGCCTGACAGGTTTGGTGTGTAGTGTTTATTCGGTTGTGATAAAAAAAATTTTAAAAATCTCTTGTATTCATGTTCATGGCATAGAGATGTTCATGCGTGTACTTGCATATACGATATATTTACACTGCCTGGACATTAATACTCGATCCATGTAAGTTTGCTTTAGTGGCTGCACATATGTGTCGTTGAGGGACGTTGCAAAAGATATACAGTGTATTTATGTGTGTGTGCGTGTGTGTATGCTTGGATGAGAAAAGACAAGCAGCAGGAGCTGATAAGGCTCTTATTTCTGACACCGAGATGTTGCAACACGGGCACATGTGTATACAGTTGCACGGGCTCTGAAACGTTCATGTTACTGGTCATACTGTATATGTGTGAGAGAGAAAAAAAACGAATGAGTCTTAAACATTCTCGTTTCGATTGACCGAACATGGTAGAAATTAAAGTAACATCTAATGTTTAAGCAGTGTTACTTCAGCAGTTAAGGTTTGACATAAGTAAACTTCTGGACGTTTCCAATCGCCGGATGGAGACATCTAAGAGTTACTTAAACAAGGCCCTTAATCGAGTGCTTAACTCTTAACCTGAATTGGATCCTGTATCGAGACACTCTCCGAGCCACACCTCCTTTCATCACTACAATGGATTCTGAAACAATGTGCTCTCTAAAAGTTCACCAAGCCGTGACACGGAATCGATCGCGAGAACCCGGGATGAATCTGCTTACAAATGGTCCGGACATCATGTACAGTATTAGGTTTAATATTTGTAACGTCTTTGAATTTAGCCAAAAGTTTCTTTTTTGAAAAGGTCTACTGTAGCGTTGTTGGTCAGCTGTATACCTGGAATAGGTTGTGCACCAATCCTTATATAAAAGCATGTTAACAGCACTTTGTCAGGTTTCACTATCAAGCAGAAGCTTGAATTCGGTATAAAATGCTGATGTGAATGATGTTGCTCCTGTAGGTGAGAGAAAGAGTCAGAGAAGAGGAAGCCGAGTTCAGCGACCTTTCTACACCTCAGCTTCTGCATCAGTTTTGCCATGAAGCTTATTTGGGCTACCCTTGCCTAGGCCCTGTTTCTGGGTGTTTGTGCATGTATGTGTGTGTGTGTGTGTGTGTGTGTGTGTGTGTGTGTGTGTGTGTGTGTGTGTGTGTGTGTGTGTGTGTGTGTGTGTGTGTATGTGTGTGTGTGTGTGTGTGTGTGTGAGTGTTTAAAGGCAGTTGGCCACACTGTGGTCTGGACCAAGTTCCCCTTTTCTCCCTGCATTGAGTGACTCTCAACAAGCTGCCATGCAAATACATCAAACCACGACTTCGTCCCCGAAGCGGTGCGGCTGGTGCACTGATGTACTCATTTCACTTCTACGCCAGTCCCACTACTTACATTTTACACTCTAGGTTTCCTTTCTACTTTCACTTGCATCGTGTCCTGTGCAAACTCTATATCCTCCGAGGGGGTTTACAGTTATTATATATCGCGGCATGCGGAATGCAAGTTACTGTGTACCGAATAAACAACATTACTCGTGTGGTTACACGGACCGCGCTCCCATAGAGCGAGTGTTTGCTAATCAAACCCCAGGCCCTGAGGCAGGCTTGTTCTTACGACCCATAAAAGTTAGTGGACTGTAGACTATGGTTGTCTACAATGGAACAGCGTGCACTGACCTCGTGACCTCCCAATGATCCACTGATCAAAGTCAGCGCAGGAAAAAAGGTTTCCTCTTTGTGCACGGCCCCGTTTAAACTCCGCTTTAAACCGCATTAGGTGCTCTGCGGCCATATCGATATTAATGGACATTCCTTCGGGCTTACAGAATCCGCCTGGCGGGCCCAACGCAAGTTCCTTCTTCCTGTCGCGCAGACGCTGTGCGAAACGGCTGCGTTCCTCACGATGTTTAGAAAGTTAAATCCTCCTATTGTGGCTTTACATTCACCTTTTGTGTTCTTGATACCGGGCCAACAATCCCCCCCCCCACCCCTCCCCCCTCCGACTGATACGACCTGATCGTTTTTCGAGAGCTCTAAAATGAAAACACACCATTTTGAATATCACACCTCCAACAGGATGCTAAACATTCAGGATGAGTCAGGGGAAAAATAGTAACCTTAACACATCCGCTTGAGCAACCTGTCACTGAAACACTTTTTCTTTTTTTTTCTTTTTTTTTTTATGCATGCCTGAGTTTCAATATAGAGTTAGCAGACTTATTTATTGCTACATGTCAGGAAGCACTGCTGTGTTTTCAGGCTTCACCTTTTGTGAACCTGGCCACTGCAGCATGCATGTTTGTGTATGTGTGTGTGTGTGTGTGTGTGTGTGTGTGTGTGTGTGTGTGTGTGTGTGTGTGTGTGTGTGTGTGTGTGTGTGCGCGCCTGTGAGAGAATGAACTATGACTATTAACAAGCCACATTTTATTTCAGGCCTTCCTATTAGCAGTAGACCTCAATGTCCTACAAGTCCACATATGCCTTGTGACTAACGCACGCACACACACACACACACACACACACACACACACACACACATAGATGTGAAGATGAAAGAAAGACCACTTCCTCAAAAGTATGCATGATGTGAACAGAGATTAAACTAGTTTATTATTTTCAAAGAGGGGAAAAAAATTACGCAACAAAAAAAAGCAAGTCTTTTTTTTTTACACTATTGATTATTAAATTTGTACAACCATTCAGTCTGCATTACATAAAGAAATAATTCTACATCTTTGTTTCTTTCGTATTTTTGGTACTCTGAATTATACATACAAATAACAAATACAGGAACTTTTTTTTTTCACAATGCATATAACCTGGGCCAGAAGAAAGTCTTTAAGGTGAACAAAACATTGTGTGTAATGAGTGTGTGTGTGTGTGTGTGTGTGTGTGTGTGTGTGTGTGTGTGTGTGTGTGTGTGTGTGTGTGAACATAAATCGATTGCCCAAGATCTATTACACATCCAGAAGAGTAGCTGGCAGTCAGAGGAACAGACCTGACTACACAAGCGTTAATGCGTTACACACCGTTCCGTTACACAGAGAGCCCACATTCCTTTATTCTCATTATTTTCTTTCTGTCTCATTCTTTACGAGGAAGAACCGCTACAACGTCCCGCTTGTCTTTCCTCCAGGTTTAAGTCGTACCCTTCTTGTCTTTAGCTGCCCGTGGACATTTTTTTTTTCCTCTCGCCCTTCTTGTTAGTCTTGTTCTCTCTTTTAAAAAGTCTTTTAAATGTACTGTATTTCATACAATTTGTACAAATATATGCAGAGTGTGTATCCTCTGTGTTTGTTTTTTTTGTTTGTTTGTTTTTTTTTTGTTTTTTACAGATCACGAGTTCTCATCTCTCGCTGAGGAAAACCGAAAGGAAAGGATGAGGACTGACGTGAGATGGAGGGATGAACAAAAGGATGGAGAGATGGGTGGAAGGAGAATACAGTTCAGACTGTTCCGCTTCACTTTTAGGTGACCTGTACACGAATAATGGTGGTGACGTTATAAGGTAAGCGCGCTCTCCAGGCTTCGAGAACCAAGGATGAAGAAAGCCTCTCGCTCTGTCACTTTCTCTGTCGTGGTGGTGAGAAGTAGGGGCGTAGAAAAGTTTTACAGGGCTCACAGCAGTCGTCTGTGGGCCCGGGAGAGAGCAGGTGTAAGGGATGAGGGTCAAAGGTTGAGGAGTCGTAGTTGAGGCTGAGGTCAAGGTCAGGGTTGGAGGTAGCCTAACCCATAGCGGTTACCATACTGGAGGGGTGATGGGGGGCAAAGGGCAAGCTGGAGGAGGGGTGCATGGGCGTGGGCGTGGTCAGCATGTGGCCCGAGTGCGAGAAGGGCGGGAACGAGGTCATGTGACGTGAGAGCGCGGCCGGGCTGAACGAACTCTTGTCCATCAGGCTCTTGGAGAAGTCGTCCATGCTGTCCTGAGACTTTTTGCTCTTCTTGGACTTGCTGGACATCTTCCTGTTGCGGGTCTGGATGCCTTCCTTCTTCATAGTGAGTGGTCGGTTGATCTGTTGTGCAGAGAGAGAGGGAGGAAGAAAGAAGAAAAAGAAGAAGAAGAAAAAGGCCGGAGATTCATTAATGCTGGCTAATCAAAAGATGGCAGGTGGTATATGAAATGATTTCGATTTCTCAAGCATTATACCATCAAAACAGCATTGTTAATGGTTTGACCCACAATTCATACTAGCAAACAACAAATTGTGTGTTGTACCTGTGGTGTGCCCATTATGCACCAATGACAAAATCCTAGCAGCCAAAATGCCTGAAAGTCTGACTTATCGGGGATGATCAATCACATTTGTGCCAATCGTGCTGATTTGCTGCTTTACACTTGTTTGTTTTGCTTTTAGGAAACTCAGAACATCACACTTGCTTGCTGCTGATGTTTGAATTGAACGTCACAAACCTACATAAGACGTAAACATCTACCTTTATCGCTTGATAGCGTGAACGCCAGATCAATCTGCAGCATGTGAATGGAAACAATTTATAAAAGCGTTTAAATGCAGACAGTTAGAACTAATAATTAGTGCTAACTAACGAATACCTGACTGCTGATATCAGATGCACAGATAAAGAATAAGTCTATACTGTTTGGGTGAGTGTCCGCTGACATGAACAGCAGCATCAGAAGGAAACCATGGTTGGGTTTTAGATTCAGCAGATATAAAAATGAAAAAAAAAAAAAAAGGAAAATACGTTGACGTCAGTAGGTTTCCTTTAAGTTGCTGAGGTTATGATTATGGTTAGATTAGGGTCAGCATCGTGCTAAATATCTCTGATGAGTAAAGGTTTTGACAAGAATTGAAAATATAGTGTGTGTGTGTGCATGTGTGTGCGTGTGTGTGTCTGGTTCTATCGTCACCATGCTGGAATTAGCTGTTGATTTCTTGACACCAGGCACGGCTGATGCCAGGCTTGCCAAGGAGAGAAACCCCAGACTCTGGCTCGGCAAGCGCGGGCACAGTGGCACTGCCACGACATCTCACTCTCCTGCCAGCCGGCATCACCATCACAGAATTATACTCCTTGACCTTTAGCTCTCTCTTTCTCCCTCTTGCTTCCTCATTCATCAACATTCTTTCTTTTTAGCATTTCTCATAAGCTCTGTCTGAGCTTCCTTCTACATTTCACTGTACTTAGAGCAGAAATGTAAAAATGCAGAAATGTTTAGACAGGTCTCTCTCTCTCTCTCTCTCGCAAGGCTAAAATAAGGAATTGTACACCTATCGCTAGATGCTCATACCGTTGTGTTGGTCACTTAGTGAATCCTGTGTGCACAGAACATGTTTACAGAGATAGCTGTATTTCATAAAGCATGAACAGCTTGTGTTTGTCCACAGGATTTAATAAGAGTCAAAATAAATATTAGAAGGTGAAGCAATAATGGACTTATATTAATATCCGCCTATGTGCGTTTTTTGTGGCTCATCCTGGTCATTCAGTGCTCGCTAGGAGGTCAGTACTCTGCTCTGTGCTTACTATATGCTTTGCTCACTCTACAATGAACAAGCTAAGACACACACACACACACACGCGACTGTGGTTTTCCTTAGACGTTAGCGTGAGTAGTAAGCCATTACAGACAGCAAAGTTGGTCAGACTGATGCTTGATGTAAGTATTCATCTGTGCTATATATCCTTGACCGTCACAAGAAGCACAGACAAGACACACTGTGGTTACCATCCACATACTAACCACTGCGCTAACCCCACCCTCCATACTTTACTCCAAAAAGACCTAGGGTGACCACAACCCCAGTGTGAGACGTTTCAGTACAAAGCCAGTATCTCTCTCTCTCCCACACTCATACACACACACACACACACACACACACACACACACACACACACACACACACACACACACATACACACACTCCAGTGCAAGGTTTCATTCTCTCATAGGGTTTCAGCATGCCTTTGATAGAGGTTAAGGTTAAGAGAAGAGAAACAGAAGGTTCAGTGAAATTTAAGATGTGTTTCGGGACCAAAATCGAACTTATTTCGCGAATACGCCGGGTACTGGGTCCCATGATTATTTCTAAGGCAGAAATATCCCTTTCTGTTCGTTGGCGTAAACTTTGGCTGATAAGGGTCATCCAAAAACGATTACGAGTGCAGTAATAGGGTGTGATTAAGGCTACTGCTTGAAACTATGACCTTTAATTCTAATAATAGAAATAAAAAAATAATCATTATCGTAATCATAATAATAATAATAATTTTCCTCATGTTTTTAGTCTACTTGATTGTTCGACTGGGAATACTGGAATTCGTGTGTGTGTGTGTGTGTGTGTGTGTGTGTGTGTGTGTGTGTGTGTGTGTGTGTGTGTGTTCAGCAATTGTTCACACAGTCTTGTTATTCAAGTCAGAAGTTTTCACGTTTCGGACGTTAATAACTTTGGAGAGAAAGAAGGCGCTTACATTGTGCAGTTTATAGTAGAGGCCGCAGGCGTTGCACACCGGGTCACCGTTGGCGTTTCTCCTCCACAGCGTCGTCGTGGTCGTTTGACAGTTCGCACAGGAGGTTCCCGCTCGTCGTGCGGCAGACTGTAAGAGGCAGAGAAACACAGGGATCAGACACTTTGACCTACGCTCACACACCTCAGTGTATCTAGCATACATGACTTTACAGTATATTATTCCTCTATGCTGTTTTTTTTTTTATAATCCTTCTCATATAATGGCTGACGGACTGTGTTTTTTTTTTCTGTGACGTGGAACGACGTTGAATGAATAATGTTGTAAAGAACCTTCAACAGCCGTCCCTTGACTGTGCTAAAAATATATTCCCTCAAACGCAAATATTTATAAAAGGGCATAAAAGCGTAGGCTTAAATGGCGACCATTAAGGCTGATGAAATTTTCCTGTTAAACGGAGAAGTTGGCATTAAGAGCAGGCAAGACGAAGCTCCTGTCTCATATTTAAAACAATCACGCTGACAGTTTATTCAATTAGACCCGGCGTAAATTTCATTCCTGTCACTCCGCATTGCCCACAAATAGCTTTTCCATGGGCAACACGCTCCAAGATGGATTCATATTCATGTTGCATGTTTTCATGCCTCTTCACGTCGCCGAATCTTGTGCTTTCTGGGGTTTTTTAGGCCAACTGTATATATAATTTTGTCTTCTTAATATATACCATCTGTTTTGGCCTTTTGCTTCATTTTGCACAATGCTAAAAATTAAAACAGTTCAGATTTTTTTTTTAAATGCATATCATAAATAAGTAGAGTTCAGCTATTGACAGTGGTGAAAAAAAAATCATCAACACACAAAGATTTGACCACATCTGGAAAACAAGCATAAAGGAAATGGGCTTATTAGCTGTTCTTGTAAATGAGCAGCAAGGACAAAATATTGAAAGGCAGCAGGGGAACCCTTTACTATGCTGTAGAAAGGAATCATAGTAGTATACCCCAACATTTGCTCTTTTCATCCCCATTCTGTCTGTCTGTCTCTCTCTCTATCAGGCACACAGTCACTGTTTCTCCCATACCCCCCCCCCCCCCCCGCCTGCCTTCTGAGGAGTCGTGGTGACTCTTGCCCCCTCCGCCTGCCTTTATGTTTAGGCTGGGGACTTTATCAGCAGTGCTCAGATATCCGGCAGCCTTTTCCTGGGAAGTCAGTTTTTTACATTAGAGCAAGAGAGAGAGAGAGAGAGGGAGAGGGAGAGAAAGAGAGAGAGAGACAAACAGAGAGCGTACGAGAGAGAGAGAGAGAGAGAGAGAGAGAGAGAGAGAGAGAGAGAGAGAGCGAGCTGCCAAAATAGAGTTGCCCTCTGACAGTTTTCCCTGCCTTGAATGAGGTATATCTAAATCTAGAAAGATAGTCTGCATGCAGGGCATTCACCTTTAAATGTCTTAAACATTGTCACATTTTAATGCCCAGCTCTATATTAGCTGACATTAAGCTATACTTTGCTTCAACCAACTATTAATTGATCTCTTCTTGCAAAGAATCAGATTGTGGTCCATTTCTACCACAAAGCTATTTAGGCCTTAATGTTAGAGGTGCATGTGCATTACTACATAACTACATTGAGTCTTGCATAACAATTGAGATTGTGCCTCAAATCCTGGCCTCTATTTGCGTGTGTGTTCAAAACCCATAGGCATCATTTGTTTGGTGATCCTTGAGGAACCCTGAGGACATTAGCATGCGTTTGACAATATACATGCGCTACGAACTTCTGTTCCAGAAACTCAATTAAACATTACTCAGGGCACAGAGGCAAAAGACGCCCATGCTGGTTCAGGAATGTATATGACAATTATGTTTTTTTAGTATTGAAATGCATCATGGTGTTAGAAAATCTGCTTACTCTCTAAAAATCTATACTGCACGATGTAAAGATTAGGCTATGTTTACCGAGCTAACAGACTAACCAGCCTTCTAGCCACACACCAGTAATGATGAGTAATGATGAGCAACGATGAGTAACCGTGACGTCATATCTCCTTCGTTTTAGTACTAGTATAGGCTTAGGATAAAGTACCTGCGTGATGGTAATATGTTCCAGGACGTAGTGACGTCACCGAACAGCGTTCCACTTTCCTTAGTCTAAAAGATGCCTACAGATGCTGTAGTACTGTAGCTGATGCTCAGCATAATTATGTGAGTTTTCCATGACATACTTTCAGTGAAGCAGCTCTATGCCTTACGCAGTTACGTGAAGTTATACTCTCATTTTATTTTATATAGGTTTTAATAATGAAATTCTCTTTTAAAAAAAATGAATTGATTTCGTTTTATTCCATTGTTTTTAACCAACCTTCCTTTGACAATTTCCCATCCGCAATTTGAAAATCATGTATTCTTTCTGTCTACTGAGATTTTGCGCCAAATCAGAGCACGTGGTAACAATATGTGTGATGAACAGTTTCTACGGAAAATACATAACAACGAGGAATAAATAGAATAACAATAATATCAGTGTACATTAAAGGGCAGGGGTAATATTTTAAGCGGTCTTATTGTTGTATTAGCGGCAATACTGATTATGCGCTTCTGAATCCTGCGCTAGTGCATAGAAATATATAATCATGCATGAGGTATTGTAAATGTCTAAACTGTACACACACACGCACACACACACATTGTCACATTCCCGTCGATGCACAGTGCGCGGGTGTTTAATTACACTTGCGGGTTTGGCTTTTTCTTTTTTAGGCCTACACTAACACGGATAAAAATTTGAAACATCTGTCAAATAATAATAATAATAATAATAATAATAATAATAATTTCAAATCATTTTAGCTTAAATCAGTGTAGAATGCGCTGGGTATTAGGGCTACAGGAAATAAGGGGAAAGGCTTACCAGTCTCCGCTTCGGCTTGATAAGGGGTCGATTCTGCCCGTTCATCTTGTGATACAGTCCGCACGCGTTGCACAAGTAGTGACCGGTTCCGTCCCGCCGCCAAAGAGGGGTAGAAGTGGCCCCGCAGTTCACGCATTCCCGGCCCTCTGTACGCACAAAGCATGCACATTTGTAAAAAAAATAATAATAATAAAATTAAATTAAAACACGGACATGAAACAATGACTAATGCACAAACATGTACAAGTGACTATGGGTCTAAATATATCGAAGTAGATATATATGTAGAAATAGATATGCCGAAAAATATGGCAAATTAAATAAAAGCGTGCATTAACGCCTGCACAGATGCGACTGCATCCAGAGCATCCTTACATAATATTACAGGCACAAGCTAACACAAATTAAATTCACTTCCTCTTCAAACACTGATAACAAATGTACTGAATATCTATCTATCTATCTATCGATCTATCTGTCTGTCTGTCTGTCTGTCTATCCAAGCAGTAACCATGCGCGGAAATGCGCGTTACAGTAGTGTAATAATAAAGTGTAAAATTGACAAACATAACAACAACCACAGTATAATAATAATAATAATAATAATAATAATAATAATAATAATAATAATCTTTTGAGGTGTACATCGTAAAAAGATCTTTTAAAAAAAAAAAAAAAGTCGTTTTTTTTACTGTATATCCGACGTTACGGATGCAGGTTTTATCCAAGCCATCATAATGCAGAGGATAAACACGAGGATGATGTTTTGGAAATATAACTCCGCTTATTCGGAATACGGATTACTCATATACAAAAAAAGGTGTGCATTATTATGTGTAAATTATGGGTCATATTTCATTTCCTATCAAACAATCTCCCGGTCCATCAAGCCTTTGATAAAATCATTATTATTATTATTCCATATTGAATAATAATAATAATAATAATAATAATAATAATAATAATAATAATAATAATAAATGCAGTATTTTTTTTTTTTTTGCTCTGTGTGTGTGTAGGCTTTGCTTGCTCCAAGTCTGAGTGACAGCCGGAACGCGCGCATGCTCAGTGCAGAAGAAACAAATGCCACCGCGAATACTAACTCTGTGAATCAGGTAGTGCGGCAGAAAACGTTTTCGGTCAGAATCACATATATATAAATATAGAAACACTTTAAAAATATTTCTTTCTTGTTTTCTACCCAGCCTATACGTCCTGTACAGCCTTATAATAATAAACCTAACAATTAAACACGATTTAAAAATGTAAAAGAAATAAACTTTTTTTAACGAAGTACCGTGTGGGGGTTTCTGTCTGCACTGTAATATCGCCTGCTGTTGCGCAAACTGGTTCCGGGTTTGTGGGCTGCGACTCGACCACAAAATGAAAAACTGCAGGTTGAAGGTCACATGCTTACAGCAGGTGAGTGATATCAACACAATATAAAGTAAGTTATTATCGGCCCTACTGTAGCAAACCGACAGCCAGCCACAACAAATTGGTAGCATAATATTCAACTAATTCAATTCGATTACTATTGTAGAAATTTCATCGAATTAGGTCGGGTTTGGTTAGAGAGCTTTCTGGCAACTTTTTTCGCGACAGGTTCACACATCACGCAATGTCGCAATATAAGCTGAAACGGAAGGCTAGCCTAGAAATGGCAATTTTATTCATTAGTCAGTACGTTGATTAATTGACAAAACATGAAGCAATGTGTTGTAGGAACACACAAGACGAAGACAGTAATGAAGATTTTTTTTTTATAATTTCCTGATATTTATTTTAAATTCGTTATGTAGTGTATAATATAAGGTCATAAGATTATATTTGGTTGTTCTGGTTGCATTGATTTATTATTTTTTTTATTCCAGCTGGTATGCGAACAAAGTGGAAAAAATATATAAATACAAAAATATGAATCTAAGCTTCGATGAGGGGGTAAAATAAGATTAGTCGTTTTTGACAGCAGTATTTTGCTAGTAAAACCGGTTTGGTCGCTGCTGACTGAATGACCTTTTTCCCCAGTAATTTCCCTCCGTGTTTGGACAGAGATTCATGCAGCAGCATCCGGCCTCTCCATCAGAGTTTCAGCGCTAAAATAAACAGCGCAGCAGGCTGAACCTAAGTGGATTAGCTTAAACACATAACACACTGCGGAGACCGGGATCAGAGGAGATGCAAAGAATAAAAAAATTGCAAACACCAGGAGAAAAAAAACGGACAAATTGGGCGGTGTTTAATTATCCCGCATGATGGACTTAATTCGACCTTATCACTGGACAACAACAGATGTAGTCTAATATTCTATAGTCTATATTATATTCTATATAATATAAAATAAATGTGTACTGTAGATGGTAACAAACAACTTTGTGTCCACATTCACTTCTGGATTGTGTTTTATGGTAACCCTGCTTCTAAGTGGTATAATGATATAAAGCATTATGCTTTAATAAATGTAACTCAGTATAATCTCTATATTAAAATATCCATGAAAATACTTGACGGTGTGTTTGCTTAACATGGATCATACAATGTAGGTATTTGTGGCGTTTTCCAAACTGTGGCCTTTTCTATAATTTGAGAAAAACAGCACAGTAAATTCCCCAGTGTTAAATTAACACAAATAGTCCTCACATAAGGCCAGCTGGACACAAATTAACAGTGTAGGTTTTATTTCAACGCTGTAAGAGTTAATTCGACCCTGAGGATTTTGCTGTGAGACTTTGGCGCTGGCAGAAATTTTCAAACCCAAATCAATTTGCCAAGAAAGGCCCTGACTCCGGGAGGCTGTTTGTGAGGAAGATTAATAAGATTATAACAATTATAAAGGCCATGGTGAAATGATTTGCCTATGTTGTGGTTAAGTTAAATCAAAATGGGTAATAAAGCGCACGCCTACCTGAACAGGACCTTGTTTTTGGTCTCGTTTTGGAACCATAACTAGAGGAGGACCCACCTAGCAGGCTGCTGGGTGGGAAGAGCCCCGGCCCGTAATCGGACACATAGGGAGGGTAAGTGGCGATGGGGTGATGCGCAGCAGAGGATGACGATGCCATTGTGCCTGCTCCTAAGGCCATGCCACGACTGTGGGCTGCGTCCAGCTTCATGCCCTCGGGCAGCTGGTACTTGATGCACTCTTTGTCCTCGGGCCGCAGTGAAGACCCAGAAGACTGCGTGGACACAGTTGGGTCTGGGGACACGTCTTTTGGTGGAGTGGGTGGAAACGTGAAGAGGTGAGGGCTGGCATGGCCGGCTGACAGTGAAGAAGATGAAGAGGAAGAAGAGGAGGACGAGGGTGGAGGAGGGTAGACAGACAGAGGCCCTGGGGAGCCATGGTGCAGCGGGGCCTTAGGAAAAGGGGGGCCCAGGTTCCAGGGTGAGGCCCCATGGTGTGCGCCGATCCCTTTACTGCTCTCCAGCCAGGGCAGAGAGCCGTGCAGCAGTGACGGGCGACACACTTGACTACCTGAAAAAGCACATAAGAAACACAAAGGCCTGTTAACAAAAATGTCACCAGCATCACAACTTTTCTTTTTTTTTTTAATCAAAACACTCAGTTTCAAGTTGTATCAAACCACATGACAAAAAAAAGAGACAGTGGCATCACTAATAGACTGCCAGGTTTTAAAACCACATTGAAAACCACAAGAGAAATAAAACTTTAGGAAATCTGTACCAGCTGAAAAACAAATATGGTAGGTGTGGGTAGGATAATTAACTGCTGACAAAATTGAGAGCAAACATATTTCCTCATCACACTGACGATGAAATGTGTTTGCATATTTCATCATAAGGTATAGTATAATTACGATATAACGTCACTATTAGAAGCGACGTTGTAGATTATGTAGGACCGATTATACAGTGTCCAAAATATATATAGTGTCAAATTAACCACAGCAATTTCGTTTAAATATTTTATATAATAATAATAATAATAATAACAATAATAATGTAATTATGGTTGCGATTATTTGAATTTTAAAAAACGTGCAATATATATTTATCTAAAGGATCATTAATGGTGCATCAGGAGTTCTAGTTTTGCGATACTGAAGGCATCTAATTCTGCGTGTTTCCCAAGCAGTAAAAAAACAACTTGAACGATACTGAAGTGCGCTTGGGTTTGAAGAAGTCACAATTAACACCTAATGCATGTCATTAGCTCTCATTATCGAGGCCGTCGATACCCACCACTCCTCCCTGAGTATCTGGCTACAGTGCGGGGGAAAATTGTGAAAGTACTGAGATGTCTAAAAAGAGACAAGCCTCAAAAAGAGAAACAATGTCAGGCCTTTTCCTGCCTGCACACGGTGCACGTAGTCACCGCAATAAATTAACCCCAGTAACAACAATAACATGATTTCTCTACCCAAACTTCTTTCCACCTTTTATGTATACGGGTCATTTCTAAGGCTATACAGCAACTCAGATATTAAAAAAGAATATACACATTTATTCAGATTGAAAATAAATGGCGTATTACTGTCAAGTTAGCTAATAATTCACAGCACCCATTTCTTTCACTTTTGTCATTTCGAATAGGTGACAAAAATAAGTACATTTACATTTCAGGAAAATATTAAGTTAATCCAAAATTGTTACTATTATATAGGGTGTATTGCATTTATTCTTGCAGCAAAAAGGCCGCGAATGAAGCAAACAGTACATTTGAGTTTACGGTGGAAAATGTGAGCTGAACACTAGAAAGATGTGAAACTACTGACACACCAGTCGAGACAAATAAAAAGCACTTGTCTACGGCCTGGCATATAGCAGAATAGTTGCCTTGAAAAAAAAAAGTTATTTAGTAATGCAATAATGTACGGTTTGGTTTGTATTTTTAGTCATTCTAGTTATTATTCTATTATTTTTTATATAATTCACACTCATTTATAATTTTACAAATAAATGCATTCTAGCAATAATAATAATAATAATAATAATAATAATAATAATAATAATAATGTAAGATCTAGTGTTGAGTTGAATTTAAACCCGCCTGCACAGTTACATCCCGCAGTTGTGATTAAATAAAATGTAATTATATAGAGAGATATTTTAAAACAACATGCGAATAATAAAACTTTCTAAACGGCAGGTGATACTTTATACAGTTTAAGGACTAATTGAGCTCCATACAGGTGTTTAGTGTGTGTAAAATGTGTTTGGTTTGTGGTACCGGAGCAAGGCTATAAAGGGCATCAAGTGCTCACCGTGTGGCGGCGGATACCTCTGCACGGCCCGGTTCCCGTAGTATGGGTGGCCGCTCTGTCCGTCGATGTTGAAGAGCACGTCCATGTCCTCAAGCGGATACTGCGGCTCCATGTACGAGTGGCCGAGTCCGGGGTGGTGCGGCTCCGCGTGCTGCCCGTTCAGCACCGGGTGAGGGTGATGGTGAGGGTGGTGGCCTATCCAGCGGCTCTGCTCCGCGCTCACTTCCATCGCTTCGTTGTTTTTGTGTGTGTTTTTCTTCAACAAACGTTCATACACACGCGGGTGGAAAGAACACACACAAGACGAAAAGACAAGTAGTAATATTTATGAAAGTCCCAAATTCCGTCTCAGATTAATCCAGACGTGTCTTCAGAAGTAACTTCCGAGGATCACCTGCAACTGAGGAAAAAAAAAAAAAAAAAAAACTTTACCTTGCCGTCCAATTTGTTTTTGTCTTTTGTATCATTTGGTTCAAAATAGAATAATAAAAAAACAACAATGTCCGTTCCTCGCCGTGAAAGACTGAGCGCTTCTATAAATAAATTAACAAGTAATAAAATGTCACATAGGACTTACACACGCATGCACAAAAAAATGCAAAGAGCGCCCTCTGATAGCGAATGGTAATTAGTAATAAATAAGTCCAGTGTTGTACGAGTCCTGCTCCAGCGGCTTTGTACGCGTTTGTCTGCTCCGTGACGGCGCGCGCGCGGACTCAACAGGTCAGCTTGCTGTGGAGAGTCTCAGTGCGCGCGGACTCCACCGAAACTTTTAACGCACTGATCAAAATCTCTGTTTATGCGCAGCGGTAAAACCTTCAACCGCCCCCCCCCCCCTCTACAGCCTCCCACCCTCCCTCCGTCGCACCTCCCTCCCTCCCTCGCTCGCTCGCTCGCTCCCTGCCTCTCCGTCTAAACCTAGCACCGTCCCAGCTCTCTCTCTCTCTCTCTCGCTCTCTCTCTCTCTCTTTTTTTTTTTTACAGTGAAGGCATTCTTTTAGGATGGCGCCAGGCAGCTCAATGCTCGCAGACAGCTTGTGGCGCGACGCAACTTAAGGAGGGTCTCTCTCTCTCTCTCTCTCTCTCTCTCTCTTAGTGTCATCAGTAGGGGAGGGACCACACTACTCGGACTAATTGAATAAAGTGGGGGCCATACAGGGAAAGATGACCAGGAGCTTTGGAGCTCTTCCTCTCTGCCTCTGTGCACACCCGCACACACAAACACACACACAGACACACACACACACACACACACACACACACAATAGTTGAAGTTCTAATTTCTTAAGTTCACTATGTTTATCAGCGTAATATATACATATGATCCTAGATACTCTCAAAATTACACTATACATTTTTAATATGATAAAGGTTTTTTTTTAAGTAAAACTTTTTGTTATAAAAAAAACTTAATTTGTACATCATGGATGAAAGAAGAAGAAAACGTTCGGTGCCTTAAATGTATTATTATTATTATTATTATTATTATTATTGTTGTTGTTGTTGTTGTTGTTGTTGTTGTTGTTGTTGTTATTATTATTATAAAAGTTTACAGCCAACTCCTAGATTACTGTGTACTTAATGCTTAGAACAAAAGCCTAAAAGCTGTTTAGCTGTAAATACTGATTAATTTTGTTTATTTAATCTATAAACGATCCTCCTAACCTCCAGTCTTGCTGTGACCTCGTGTGTGTGTGTGTGTGTGTCAGAGCTTGTTAACACAAGCAGCTGTTCTTCTAAAACTACGACACTAGTGCGTCCTCTCGCGGTGAGGTTCGCAAGATTTCTTTTCTTCTCTTATTAACGCTCACATCCTGCTCGTTCAAAATGGGGTTTATAGGCTACTTTTCACCACGCAGCACTTCTCTTTGTCCCATACCTCATGCGCTCTGCTTTCTTCTGGAGTTAAACGCAGGCTGCTCTTGTGCATGTAAAAAAAAAAAAAACAGGCTCCCCGTTTTCACATACACGGTGTGAGACATTACTCTTTTTTTTTTAAAAAAAAAACGTCTCTGCTTGCGTGTTAAACAGTCATTTACAGACTGTTTTGCATCTCATGCAACCAGAGGCCATACATTAGTCAGATGAAGGTCTTCTTTACGTTTTGATATCCATTGCTCTATACTGAATTGTGCTGTATGGTGACATGGCGCGAGCGAATTATTTAAGCAGCACGTGCAGCTGCAGGTGAAGCGTTTAGTGATCATGTGACGTCATTGTTTCCACAATAAGGAATAAACCAGGTTTATGAAACATGTCTTTTCAATTGAGTATAGCCTCTATGCATGTTACATTTTGAGTTGATTTTTTTTAATTGACAGATTGAGTTAAAAGTACAAAATACGCAATGGTTATTTTTGCTTTACATTGTGTAATCCTCATTCATAAAAAAACATGACACAAATGCATGGTTACTGCACCTATGCTGGCGTAAAATAAGATTATACACCAAAACACACACACGCATATATATGTGTGTGTGTGTGTGTGTGTGTGTGTGTGTGTGTGTGTGTGTATTCTTTATATGGAATATTAAAAAAAAACTGTATGTTTTTAAAATAAGATTGTGTAAGTAATTTTATTACTTTATTACCATTAGCTTTATTTATATGTATTTTTACTCATGTATTTTTATTTTAGGTCATATATTTCTTGCTTAATATTACATTTTACCAACATGAAAACGTGCGCGCGGATGTGTTACAGCACTTTTATTGCACAGCACTTTTTTTCCCCCCGAACCATTGCTTCAATTGCAGTACGTACATAAAAA